>JAGDQP010022883.1:0-29874 GCA_022664845.1 Lepisma saccharinum | reverse complement strand
GTAATCATGTTAATTTACTCAAATACTTTCCTTAACATACATATTAAGTCTTCAACAGCGGTTTCTTCTCCACCCATTGCGTTTGTGATGTTTTACCTGCTGCACTAACCATTTGGGATAGAGGTTTTAATACTGTATTACAGACTTAAGGATTTTAGCCTGCATCACTGCTTTTTCCCTCCATCAGACAAATCTTACTCGAGCTTTCCTTTGTCTATTTCATACCTAGCGGAAAAAGTTTTGAGTAGATAAAAACCACCAATACCTTTCCAATGCTTTAACGTAGTCATTTATTGAACATCATGCTGAGTCATACGTACCATAGTTGGGTACTCGCTCACTGGAGCGTTCCCTAGAGGGACCCAACTAACTTAGTTCTTGTGTCTGTACAGTGTAAAGGCTTCTGGTCTATCTAGATTTTCATGACTTTTTTAAACTTTTGATCGTGCACCAAATTTCTTTCCACCGATTGTACAGACAACAGGTCTTTCTCCTGTGCGTTCTAATGTGATTTCCGAAAATTTCTTTCCATAGATCGTAGTGTCAAGGGGCTTCTCATATGATTTCTCAAATCTTGTTTCTGGGTAAATTTCGGTCCACAGATCATAGCCAGTCGAAAGGCGTCTAGCCTGTGTGGATTCACATGTGAACTATTTACATTTCTGGGTAAATTTCTTTCCACACACCGTTCAGTCAAAAGGCCTCTCGCTTGTGTGGATTATCATGTGACGTTTCAAATGACCTTTCCGGGTAAATTTCTTTCCACAGCTCATACAATCAAAAGGTCTCTCGCCTGTGTGGATTCTCATGTGAGTTCTCAAATTATCTTCCCAGGTAAATTTCTTTAAACAAATCGTACAGTCAAAAGGCCTCTCGCCTGTGTGGATTATCATGTGACATTTCAAACTAAATTCTTGGGTAAATTTCTTTCCACAGATTGTACAGTTAAAAGGCCTCTCGCCTGTGTGGATTCTCATGTGAGTACTTAAATGACCTCCCTGGGTAAATTTCTTTCCACAAATAGTACAGTCAAAAGGCCTCTCGTCTGTGTGGATTCTCATGTGAGCTTTCAAAGCACTTTTGTGAGTAAATTTATTTCCACAGATCGTACAGTCAAAACGCCTCTCGCCTGTGTGGGTTATCATGTGACGTTTCAAAACACTTTTTTGGGTAAATTTCTTTCCACAGATCGTACAGTCAAAAGGCCTCTCGCCTGTGTGGATTCTCATGTGAGTTTTCAAAAAACCTTTTTGGGTATATTTCTTTATACATATCGTACAATCAAAAGGCCTCTCGTCTGTGTGGATTCTCATGTGAAGTTCCAAATTACGTTTGTAGCTAAATTTCTTTCCACAAATGGTACAGTCAAAAGGCCTCTCGCTTGTGTGGATTCTCACGTGAGCTTTCAAATAACCTTCCAGTGTAAATTTTTTTCCACAGATCGTACAGTCAAAAGGCTTCTCGCCTGTCTGGATTCTCATGTGATTTAACTTAGATTTATTTGTCATTTTTCCCCCACAGATTGTGCAATCAATATATCTCTCGTTTCTTTTGGTTAGTTCGTGTTGTTTTAATTTAGAGGACCTTGAAAGCTTCCTCCAAGAAATTTGATTGTCTTCATTATTTTCTGTTGTAATGCACTTACTGAGACTTACACACGCTAATTCAGATGTAGTTCCTTCCAAATTCCTTATATCTTCTTCCGATTTCGTCCCGGTCCTTCTGGAAACATTTTCAAAACTGGATTGTTCATTTCTCTCTTCGGATGCCTTGCTGTTATTTGGAAGTATTACCAAAGGGAAAAGTTCATTTCTAGTCTCGATGTTTTTTTTGTTTCATATCACTACAGCATTCAACTTTGAAATCATCACGCGTTGAATTTGGTGCTCTACTTCCTGTGTCAGACGACAGCAAATTTATTAATTGTGACATGATACTAGACGCAACATCAGATGATACTTGACCCGAATTTTCATCTCCTTCACCTTTGTTCTTGATGTGGCAATCCAATTTAAGCGACTTGCTACAATCCTGAAAGTAATAATTAAGAGATTTAATACGATAATTGTAAAATCAATCAGCAAGACTTTTCAAAGGAAAACAAATAGTTTAAATATCCTTAAATTAATACAGGTAATAAAAAAACACGAGAAATATCAATTAAATTCAAGTAGAACACATGAAAAATTCGAAGAGTTCGGACGTATATTCTTAATGATCACTAATATAGTGAGGCTATTCTCTCATCGGTTTAAGTCACACAGAGAAAAAATTGCAAAGAAAAGTTAATAACGGCTAAAAAAATCAACAACATCCATGGTTACAATATAATACTGAGAGTAAAAGTAGGTTTGTCACTAATCAAGATATGAAGAATTTCATGAAACAAAAACTCCGAATAACCAGGACAACATCCTTAAAGTCAAAAACAAGTACAAATTTAAAAAAAAAATCTAGATATGTTACATACTTGTTATGTGAATGTCATTTTTTCAAACAGTCCGAACAAGATAATACCTATTTGTATTACAAGCAATGACAAGTTAAAATTGAAAGAAAACAGAATTTACGAGTTAACTGAGGAAAAATCCTGGAAAACTTCAGCGAGGATGGTCCGGATCCAACCTACGACATCCCGAATGTTATTCCAACGCTTTACTTATGAGCTACGGTGGATCGGTAAACACTGCATTCACGTAATCCAGAAGAACCGAATTCAATGATTATCAAGAATTATTAAAAGAAATAACGTTTCCACAACATTGTATATCAGTCACTTTTTCTCATACACAAAGACGTACTTAAAAGTGTATTTTGAATGGTATACATGGCTTCGAAGGGCTTGTCATTCGTTGATGCGACGAAGAAATTCGCATTATATATACAATTACCCCAAGACATACTTTACAATCAAATCATTTTCAGCGGTGTCTGAAACTGTAGGACCGTATTTCGTACACGTAGCAACGAAACCAATTTTTTTTACTATGTCCTGACCGCCTTAAGCCTAGCTTGTATGCGCCCCGTCGTATAGTTAAGAACAGTAAACGCCACCAAAAATCAATCAACCCATTCAACTCCGGAATTGTAGACATTCATGAAATTACCCATAGCTGCTACCAGAATTAAAGCACTGGACTGAATCCTCCTTTTGTTCGTATTAGCATAGGCCTTCCAATTGTAGTAATCGCATGGGGATATGACGAACGAGGGCGGAATGGGAAATCGCCCACAAAAATCTCTTTTTCTTCTCAATTTCAGACCCCTTGGAAGTCCTATAAATGCAATAATCATGAAAACGAAGCCATCAAAAATACGTTGCTGCACTCAAAATAAATTCCCTACATCCCTTTACAACCTAATAAATGAATCAAAACAAAACAGTTATTACGGAGAAAATGAAACGGCGAATAATTTTGCCTCAGGTGTATTTCCCGCTAGCGTTCTTTTCTAGAGCAGACATATATTTCACATGCACCGCATCGAAATCTTGTCTAGACTATTTTCTCGCATGACAGAACAAATGTTATACCTGCCTCTGTTCAGAAGCTATTCCACCAAGTGTTCACCTGCATCTGCGAAGCAAATCTTGCCCCCTTTTCTGATACTACTGTTGAGGTGGGCTCTTCGACAGACCTGGCTCAGTTACCCTTCCAAATTCAATCACCTCGCAAGTAAGTTCCTTAAGTTTTCAAACGACTTGTGTCTTTCTTTCATAACAGATTGAACACGAAGGCAATGTCGAGCACACACAAGAATAACTTGGGGTTCATCTGATAGTCTTCCTTTTTATACGTGTCAACATGCCCCGTATTGCAGATATAGACTACTATGGTCGGTTGGAAGTAGTTCAGAGGATGATCAGGAAATTTTCAACACCTGGTGGATCGTGCATGTTACGTATAAGGGTGGATCACATGAAAACGGAAGACACGGAGTTATGGACATCGAATTGCATCTTGTATGAAGATGACTATCATTATGAAGAAGTGCTGATAGTGTCCTTTTCGTTTCAATTACCCACAATATGATGTGATGTTTGCCAGTGAGGAGAAGCAACGTGGGGCCGAGAATGTTGCTATTCGCGAAGTGCTGTCACTGATCCGTGTGCAGGACTGGCACGAACATTTTCGCGAAGGACGGGAATCACTACAAGATGATGAGTGGTCTGGTCAATCGCACAGCGTCATCACAGATGACCTGATCCAACGAGTTGACCAGATCAGCCGCGAAAATAGGCGCGTGAAGATGAATGCCATTAGTAAAAATATTGATGTGAATTATGGTTCAATGCAGACTGTCATCAAAGAAACCTCAAATACAGAAAACTGAGTGCACAAAGGGTTCCACACAACCTCACAGAGGAAAAGAAGAGCCTCCGGATGGGGTTGTCATTGCAACATCTTTTGCGTTCTCGTGAGGATGACACTCTTCTCTTGAGGCTTGTTACAGGTATTGAATCGCGGTGCTATCATTTCCAAACAGAAAGCAAAAGACAAAACCAGCAATAGAAACATCAAGGATCCACAACACCCAAGAAAAGCATGGTGGTGGCGATCTGAACTCAGATCATGTAAGAATTTAAAGGACGAACAGACTTTTCCCTTAAGCACCTACACCTAAGTAAATCTTAATCCAACATCGATGTCGCAAACACCCCTATCGATAAGAGCTCTCAAGAGAGATTACGCTGTTATCCCAAAAGTAACTTAATCTTTTAATCACAAAAAAATTGATCAAATAAACAACACCTATAAATGAAATTCTTTAAGAAAAGTTTATATTTTTCCAGCCGCTCCAGCTCAATACATAATTTTAAATATAAAAATAAATACTATATGTCAACATAAAAATATATGTAAAGATCTATAGGGTCTTACCGTCCTGCATAGTCATTTAAGCCTTTATACTCAAAAGTAAAATTACACTATATTAAAAAAAGAAGACAGTCACTTCCTCGCCCAGCCATTCATACAAGCCAACAATTAAAAGACTAATGATTATGCTACGTTTGCACTGTCAAGATACCGCGGACATTCAAAACAAAATTCATTGGGCAGACCAGACCTTATGTTTTTATCAAAAGGTCATGTTTTTTATAAACAGGAGGGAAATTTATTTGCCGAGTTCCTTTAACTCAAGCTAAAACATATACTAATAGCATCATAATTTCTTATTCAAAAAATTAGTAATAATAGAACAGTAATATATGACCCAAATCAAAATAATAAAATATTATAAAATCATTAAATGAATTATAACAAAATCATAATTGATAGTTATTTCTAAGCCCACAATGATAAATTAACTTATTACATAATTATAGAAAAATACCAAATCAAGAGCAAATCCCCCCCCCCGATCTTAACTAACCAAAAAATAAGTGATTAAAAACTATACATTATACCCTTGGTTACTACATTAAACGTTAATCCCTATTCAACCAGATATCACAAAAATCGATTAACCTTTCACTACCAAAATAATATGAAAAAGCAGTTCGCAATCAACACTTCTCATATTTATCTTAACTCTTAATTTGCTTCGGGACAAAACAATACTACTTCAGTCTTAAATACTCCCTGAGGTACAGTTCTATAAGCTTTCTTAAACAAAAATAACTTTCAAATATTTAAACAACCACTTCCCACACAGTACTCATTCACTATCACTTAAAACAATTTAATTAATAAAAACTACCAAACTAATTTAATCCTTATATTATTTCACTTAACAAAAATAAACAATTCAATCAACATTAGTAATAATTTACCTAATCATCAAAGTAATCTGAATCGCACAGAAACCTCCTCGGTGTAAACGAGTAGCTAAACTAACAAGCTCAACTTTGATCAAACTAAGCACATTTCCCAATACGCCTACTATGTTACGACATATCTCACCTAAAAATGAGAGCGACGGGCAATGCGTACATATTTTAGAGCTCTACTCAACAGAGTAATATAACTCAAAATTACATTCAAATCCTCCATCATATCTTTCAATAAAAATTCGTTATAATCAAATTATTGTAACCCATCTCCACTTATTAATCCGCTGCACCTTGACCTGATTTTAAGTTTAATTAAAATAATGAAAATCACCTTCAAATTTCCTCAACGACGGCGGCATACAAACTGCCTACAATAATAAGATTATAACGTGGACTATCGATCACGGGACAATGTAATCTGAATAGACTAAAATACCGCCAAATTCTTTGGGTTTCAAGAACATAACTATTACTACCCCAATTTTCATCACTAACTTTACAATGTTTATAATAGGGTATCTAATCTTAGTTTATATTAACACTTGCATAGCCTCAATTAAAAGAACATAAACAAGCATAATAATTTCATCTACTGAAATAATAATTATATTAATTCTCATTAATCAAAATATTAACTAATCATTATATTTTCCCTTTGCTCCTCCCGTCTAACCGCGGCAGTTGGCACGAATTTTACCGGAACTTATTACAATTACCTACCTCAAACTTACATTAAATAACTAAAATCAAGCACTGCTAAATCATTCCTGCATACTTTAATACTTAAAAACAAAGCACTATTAACTCCATCTTACTCAAAATAATACATGTACAAAAACCACAAGAAAGAAAAGCAAGCCAGAATAAAACTTTACTAATAAATTATAAAGTTATATGCATTCAAATCATAAAGACTATTTCCCGGTAACAACAAAAATTAGAACTTGTTTTCGTTGTATCCTAATATATATATTTAAAACCTCCATAAGCATGTGCTGTAAATACTAGCAACTAATTGAATCGTATGTACATTATTTATTTATCTAGCCGGTAATATAGCTATTAATTAAGATATAATATACTCTGTAATCCTTATTGTACTTTTGACAACTTTATATTATTTTTATTACACAAACCCTAAATCCTTATTAATCCTTTTAATCAAATAACTTTTTATTTTTTTATAAAAATAAATGAAATGCCTGAATAAAGGATTATCGTGATAGGATAAATAATGTATAAACATATACTTTCATTACTAACTCGCTTATACCTGAAAGGATTAAACTTTCTCCTTCAACACCAAAAGTTAACATGCACCCTACATTAAAGCATAAAAGAAAGATAAGCTAATAAAGCTAATGGGCTCATACCCCGCTAATGAAGGTTTCAAGTTAACCCTCCTCTTTCTAATGCTGACCAATCCTAAACTATTAATGTTTACACTAACATCGATTATAGGATCACTAGTCTCTGTATCATCAACCTCATGGTATGGAGCTTGAATAGGATTAGAAATTAACCTTCTATCCTTTATCCCCCTAATCTCAAAAACAACAATCAACGAATCTGCGCTAAAATATTTCCTAGTGCAAGCCTTAGCCTCAATAATTCTAGCCGTCGTGATATTATCATTCCATAGCCATTTACTAACAAATATTGGTAACATAATAACCTCTCTAGCTCTCAAATTAGGAACAGCTCCCCTACATTCATGACTAGTACAAGTAATAGAAGGCATAAACTGCCTATTATTGATAAGATGATAAAAACTAGCCCCCTTACCCTTATAACACACACAAAAATTATCCCCAGTACTATATTCCTGTTCATCCTCTCATCAGTAACAATTGGGGCCATTGGAGAACTCAATCAAACTTCACTACGAAAAATTATAGCCTTTTCCTCGATCATTCATCCAGGCTGATTCCTAACAGCAATATTATGTCATAACACAAGATGAATTTTATACTTCATTCTCTACACTACCCTTAAATCACCTCACTCTTTTCAATGTCCAAAATTTACTACATAAATCAAGTCTTTCGTACAAAATTAACCCAATTACAAAACTTGCGGTTTTTACTAGTACCCTTTCATTAGGCGGTCTTCCTCCATTCTTAGCCTTTCTACCAAAATGAATTATCATTACAAAAATAACCCGAATACTATTTATTGCCCCCTCCTAATCATAATCGCAATAGCTCTAATTACTTTATATTATTATTTAAGCACTGCGTACTCCGCATTCACTTTAACGCACACAATCCAAAGCAACAAAAATAACCCAATCAGAATGACAAGAAATAATCAGACTAACAACTATTTCTATTACCTTATAGGCCTTTTAAAATCTCCGTTAATTTTAAGTTCAAGCAATTAAAATAAGGCCTTAAGTTAACAGCAAAATAGTGACCTTCAAAGTCTCTTATAAAGAAAAGTTTTTAGGTCTTAATCCTCCTGTTACACATTTCCCTAGACTTGCAACCTAGAATCATAATTATTGACTATAAGACAACATCTAACAAGAGAAACAACTACTCCATTTGTAGATTTACAATCTATTGCCTAAAATTCCAGCCATCTTGTCCTAATTCTTACTTATACTAACCATTTTGCAACGATGACTATTTTAAACAAACCAGAAGGATATTGGCACAATACATTCGGAGAATCCAAAGGAGGTGGAGGATTCTCCGAAATTCTCTGAAGTAAAAGTGGGTCAAAATAAAAGTGTATTCGTGCATTTTTCGATTCTGATAAGACCAGAACTGTTCAGTTGGGCGCAACTATGATGGATTTGGAGAGTTGTCCTTTCTCGCGACGAAAGTCATACTCAATTCCCGCATTTTGTGAAAGTTGTCATTGCGCAATGAACTGCTGCGAGATGGGGTCCGAAGATGTAACCTTGGTTATCAGGATAGTGCGGTTGAATATACGGGTGCAATGCATTCCCTGATGTTCGTTTCAGCGTTCATCCCTCCCCGGGACTCTTGCAAAAATGGTTCTGGATGTCTTTTTGGGACGGTGCATAACGACACCGCCGCTTTCTCTAAGAATTTGACCTATTAATGTGAACTTTTGGCTGACGATGCTGCTTCATCCTTCTTCACAAAATATTTGACCGAATGTGGGGAAAGGAAGGGGCAATAGCTTTGATTGTCCAAATAAACTTCCAGATGAAATAGAGCATCTTTTGTTCCCTTAAACAAATGGGACAGTCGTTTTCACTGCTTCTTCTTTTGTTCAGGCTTGACTTCAGGGCCAATTTTCTGTTTCCTTTCTATGTATCCGAAATCTTCCACTACCTTCTTCGTTGTTTCGTGACAGTACCTGAATTTCTTCCCCACTTGTCTGTAGCTGAAGATGACTTTCGTGTGCATGGTCCTTTGCATAACTTGGTTCTCAGTTCTGTCCAATTTCTTCCTCGGGTGACCAGAGCCTGGCTTACTCTATACTCCCTACGCATTTACTATCTTCATTAGACTTGTAAACCCAACTTCATCCACATTCTTCCTTAACAAAATGTTTTATAATGTCTATCTTACTGTCAAAAGGATGTTGTAGGAGAAGCAGCTCCAAATTTTCCTGTTCAACAATTGCACATTAATTTCATTTTATTTACGCAGCGCTAACCAACACAGACTGGGTACGTTCAGATCTTCGAGTGTGTATGTTTTAATGGCCATCGTTGATTGGGTGTTTTATTCATGCGGCACGTGAGATAAATTATGGACGTTTTTACTCCCCACCCGTTACATCTTATGAATTCATGCATCTTCCAAACAAGATTTTTAATCCAGAAGGATGCCCCACATTGCAATGCGCATATGTAGTATCATTTTTAACTCCTTTTTCCCCCGAGATAGTATCTTCTACCTGGGCTCCGGCCGACTACTTTCCAACATCATCTTCCCCACTTGTTATGAGAAGAACAAAGGTAATAAATAAACTCAAATTAATTCCGTTCCACTCACATAACTTCAGATACTTTTTGACTTATAGCTATGAAACAAATAATGAGATGGCAAGTGCATATTCAGAATTGATTAATGATATTTGAGAAACCAGTAGCATACTAGAAACTTCTTGGGAGAGTCAGTTGAAAATTTCTATTCAAAATAAGTTTAATATTTCGCTTAGTTGGAATCTACATTAAAATTTTCATATTTTTTAAGTAAAATATGTTTTGATATTTCGTTTGTATGTACCGGTACGTTAGTTAAATTTTAATCTTACCAATATCACGTCAGCAGCTTCTTCCTCTGAGACTATTGGATTCATTGCACTAAAATTAAACGTATATTTTAATAGACAGAATGCAAAATTCAAGTATTTCTCTTTGAAAAAGCAATGTCGTTCATTGAATGAATAGAAAAAACGTCAAGTTGAAAACCTTAAATAGAAAGTGGGACCAGTTTTCAACGTGTTGGTAAGGTAAGATAAAATAAATTTTATGAGCGATAACAGCACTATGGCTTACACCCTTCCCGAAACGGGGGAAGCCCCTTATCTTTGTCACGTCTAAAAATAGCTGTTAACTAAAATTTGAAAAGCATATAAAAGCTGAAGATGTAAACTCTTCAGAAAAATAAAATCGTAGTAAAAACTAAAGATGTATAATGTCTTTAGAATAAAAGGTAAAAATGTCAAGGCTGTAAACAGGCCTTCACAAAAATAAAATAATACTACATAAAACTTAATAGCTAATTAACACAATCATCTCAGATAGACGGAGATAAACCTGTCTCATGAACAAACATAAGAAATATGCGCAACATACTTGGTTCATCCCCTAACAATGACGCCATGTCATTGGGGATGTTATAACGTTGTCTGAGATGATTATATCCGGGACGATCTTAAAGAACGTGACGAATACTTAAAACCACATTGAAATTATTACAATGTGGTGGATGTAATCGTCGTAACATATATCCGTGTGTCAGCCTACTGTGTCCTATACGTATACGACATAAAAGTACTTCTTCACGCCTACTATCTCGGCAAGATGATTTCTATGGAGCAACAGTTACCTTAATTTCTTTCAATTTATTAACAGCTACGTCATCCCATCGTCACTTCGTGTAACTTGCTTATAATATATCATCATGTCCTGAAATGGGACATGCTGAATATCAATGTTAGCTCCTAAAGAGGCCTCACGAGCAGCTTCGTCTGCCAATTCATTACCATGGATAGCAACATGACTTGGTATCCACGGAAAGACAACCTCATCAGCGGCAGAGCAGATGGCGTGTGTCTTACATAGAATATCTTGCACGAGCGGATGTTTACAATACATATTCTCGAGGCCTTGAACAACACTCTTCGAATCTGTACAAACAAGGAGGCGGTTGAAACCACGAACAAGACTAAAATCCAAAGCCTTTAAAAGAGCATATAGCTCAGCAGTAAAAACACTGGCTTTGGGATGAAGACAAAATTGCTGGGCTTCCCCATCTACAACAAACGCGCATCCAACACATTCATCTGATTTGGATCCATTGGTAAAAGCAGAGATAAAACGCGGGTACTGACTCTACAACGCAAGAAAACGTTGCTGGAATTCAATCATAGATATATCCGATTTCTTGAATCTTGACAAAGAAATATCAATCCGCGACAGTGGGAGACTAAAACGGACTTGACAGACAGTTGGGCGGTCTGCATTCAGATTCTCCAACAACTCTGATGCTCGGATGTCAAGCAAAGGTGTCCATCCCTCCGGAAGTCACCCCTCAACATAATTCCCCATCACCCTCCAGGTTGGAGGGTGATGTGGAGTGGAGGTGGATGGCCAGATCAGAGCTGGAGTGGAGGTGGAGGGGCAGAGCATAGCTGGAGGGTGATGTGGAGTGGAGGGGAAGATCATAGCTGGAGGGTGATGTGGAGGGGAAGATCATAGCTGGAGGGTGATGTGGAGTGGAGGTGGAGTGCTATCTCCATCCTGGTGGGTGATGTATAGTGGAGGTGGAGGGCCACATCAGAACTGGAGTTGAGGTGGAGGGGCAGATCATAGCTGGAGGGTGATGTGGAGGGCGAACTCCATGCTGGTGGGTGATGTGGAGTGGAGGTGGATGGCCAGATCAGAGCTGGAGTGGAGATGGAGGGGCAGAGCATAGCTGGCGGGTGATGTGGAGTGGAGGTGGAAAGAAAGATCATAGCTGGAGTGGAGGTGGAGGGGAAGATCATAGCTGGAGTGGAGGTGGAGGGCGAATTCCATGCTGGAGGGTGATGTGGAGTGGAGGTGGAGGGGCAGATCATAGGTGGAGTGGAGGTGGTGGTGACCTCCGTCCTGGAGGGTGATGTGAAGTGGAGGGCGAACTCCATGCTGAAGGAGGACTTGTTTCACTACTACATAGAGAAATAAAATAGTTCACTGGCCTTCGTAAGTTCGCACCACTACCTACGGTGCGAGTGTATGTGTGTTTTCATATTTTTGAAGATACTGGACAAATGGCAAGCAACGATGAAATTTTGGAAAGCGGCCCCAATAATACATGTGAATGTGTATCAAATGAACTATCCTAGATTTTGACCTTGTTTATTTTAGCTAAGAAATTAGAATGCCCATAATTGCATAGGTGTATGACGCCAAAGAAGCCAAAAGGTCTTAAATAATCACATTTTTGAAAATATTTCAGTACAGCAAACTTAAACGACATTCCAATAATTTGCCAAGTAAGATGCTTGATTACATAAATCCAGTGTTTCTTTCATAGGTCTACCCCGGAGCGTCAATCACACCTCCAATCAAAATCAACAAATATTGTAGCAAGACCAGCAACAAGGGCTTACTCATTGTTCTGCTAGAATTAGAACCTGCGTAGTGAAGCCAACAAGAAAGCTACGAAATTTACAATTGCAAAATTTTAGCGTGTCACCCGTCAGGCCGTCACTCACACAATAAATAAAAATTTCCTTGCGAAACGCATTCAAGCTTTCGTCCCGGAAACTGTAATATTATTCAGAGGTGACTAGTGATTGGGCAGAAAAGAATAACCTCAGTTTTACTTATACTTTGTGGACCGCTAAAGTATTTTTTGTTATTTTCTTAGTTACTTCAGTGCTGAAACTCACCAAACTATTCATCACTGCAGGTTGAGTGAGTTTCCCTCTCCCGTTGGTATGTCATATTCAGTTATTCTATAAGTTTTTCAATTGACGCGCCTTATGCTTTTCTTTCTAGTCATGTATAAATAAAATTATCTTTTACTTTTTGGTACGAATTGTTTAAGAAACAGACCATCCCAGCGGCCGACCATCCTGACAGAGGTTTTTCTGGTGTTTCTCCTCAGTCACACAAGGCAAATGCCGGGATGGCCCTTTCAACACACGCTCAGGCCGGGACAGGGGAGAGGAAAGGTTTCGCCTCCCGGTCGAGGAAACAACCTGGAAAAGTCTCATGAGGAGTGTATATCGAATAACTGTCAAATACGACTGACAGAAAATCTCTGTGTCAGTAGGTTCCACAAAAAAAAAATTATATCTCTTGAGACATGAGTTTTCCGGTGGCGCAATTTCTCAGGTTTTCTACAGTTCCTAATGAATAGTGATATACTATGCTTACAAAGTATCCTTATACATCATTTCTCCTTATAAATAATGCGATTATTAAAATAACGGCTGAAGTAGTTGTAGAGAGCATGGATTCCGCCAGGATTCTCAGAATGAGGGGGTGTATGAAGTGAAAATTGGGCTACAATAGTGTTCCTGTGAGTGGGTGGTAACGCTTGCCTATATTGAACCTATATTGAAGGTTCTATCCCGGCATTTGGCTGGTGCGACTGAGGAAAACCACTGAAAACAACACAGTCAAGATGGTCGGCCGCTGGGATCGAACCCAGGACATCTCGAATGGTGAGACAACGCTCTACTAACTATCCAATAAAATTCAAGTATCTCAGGTTCAAGCCAGGAGATGATGCGTAGGTAAAGTGTACCAAGCCAACATCTGCCTTGTATGTCCCCGGGAAAGGGAACTTTCTCGTTCTACTTACCATCTCTAGCAAAGTTATCTTGCACAAATATATCATTCCTCCTGTAAATTTTGCAAAAAGGCACCACCAGCTTCGGAGCTGCACCCACTTTAACTAACCACTCTTCGCCCAACGGTTATATATCCGCGGTTTTTGTAGCAAATTATGTTATTCATAACACGAAGTGATACCATTTAGTATTTCTCCACATGGCGTCATATTTGCATGTACTGAGTACATATTTATGTTAATAATTATGAAATGTGGCTATTCGTAGCTGATTTTGAGTTACTAGCCATCGGTAGGTGATTATCAAAGTGCCTGTATGAAATATTTGTAAGTGGTATAAAGCCAACATACGGCAAAATATGGCACAATAGCTGGCTGCCATATAACATGCATCGCAGCCAATACCAACGCTTTTTCTACAAGTTCTTCCAATCACTTTCATGTACACGAAAGAGGTCATTTAAAGTGGACTATAATAGAAATATTTGTTTTGTGTCAATTTATTATTTTTGGTGCATGAACATTTCTTTCAGATTGTTTGTTGCTGGGCGAGGGAAAAGCTCGTGCACGGAGAATACATAAACAAAGTTACCTGGATAGACGGAGAAACTTTACTTTATGACCGGGAAATTCCGCCAGCTATTGAGCCATACGCACGCTCTATACAACTCATTCTCTTGCAAATAAACATCGCAGATACTTCTATGAACACATAACGGCAGTGGGCAATGCAAAAAGTGTTAGGAAAAGCATGGGTCATTATTATTTCGATAAATATGCATTTAAGTTGATCAACATAACGATCATGTCAGGATACATTTATTTGCGTTCATTAGGCAAGGTACCTGCAGA
The DNA here is from genome assembly GCA_022664845.1 of Lepisma saccharinum. Lineage (NCBI taxonomy): Eukaryota > Metazoa > Arthropoda > Insecta > Zygentoma > Lepismatidae > Lepisma > Lepisma saccharinum. The sequence continues at coordinate 15,258 of JAGDQP010022883.1, read as the reverse complement.
TTGTAGGCATGCGGAGGAATATTAATAGCGTTGCGTCGTATTATGAATGACACATGATTTGCTTCAAAAATCATAGCCACAATGTTGAATAAGCAAAGGCGGGTTAAAGAAGGTTATTATTTGCGATGCACGGTTTAATGTGCTCACTCATCAACGTGGAAGGAGCCACGTAGTTCCAAGTACTTTTTGCTAATTCATGCACGGTTTAATGTGCTCGCTCACCAACGTGGAAGCAGCCAAATTGTTCCAAGTACTTTTCGCTACATCACTCTAATTCAATACTTCCATGACTCGAAACTTTGTTGTATTTTAAGTTACTTTGCTTTTTTACTTTGCTTATTTTACTTACTTCCACATACGTTGGAAAAGATTGTATTTTCTCGTCCCGTAAAGTGTACCCAGATACTTCTATGTTTAGCAGCTTTAAATTTCCGACATCAAGTAAAAAAAAAAAAAAAAAAAAACTCGACCTTTCCACATAAATGATTATGGCATTTTAAATATTAATATCCTACTGCTTCTAAATACTATACAAACTTTATAAGGAATTATAGTAGGCCTTCTATATTAATTTCTATTGCAATAGTGATTGTACAAAAACCACAGAAGAAACACAGAGGTACACTTAACCTCAGCAAGATGCGATGTAATTTCTTGTAGATATACTTAATTACAATTTTCTAATCAAATCTTTATTTCGCATCATAAAAACAAGCGCTTTACACAACGTTACCCTGCTCCATGTCCACAGTTTATTTTCTTAGCATTTCAAAAGCACAGTAGTCAAGTGTTTAAGTCACCAGCGATATGACTGGCAGATCACTGCCTTGAATTCAACAAAAATAGGACAAGTTATAAATAGGATGTATTGGTGGACTTGAATTCAAGAGATTTCCTGCGTGGAGTCAATAATTCGTGATGTCATTTTCATCAAATTTCTTGTTCAACGACTTGTTCAAGCTTTATCGAATGGTGTACGAGGGGCTTTAGGGAACCAAAGATGCTCTATTTGATCTTGACGTTTATTTGGACAACCGAAGCTATTGCCCGTTCCTTTCCCCACATCCAATCAAATATTGTGAAGAAGGAAGAATCAGCATCGTCAGCCAAAAGTTCACATAAAAAGGCCAAATTCGTAGAGAAAGTGGCGGTGTCGTTATGCACCGTCCCAAAAAGACATCCAGAACAATTTTTGCAAGAGCCCCTGGGAGGGATGAATGCTGAAACGAACATCAGGGAATGCATTGCACCCGTATATTCAACAGCTCTATCCTGATAACCAAGGTTACATCTTCGGACTCCATCTCGCAGCAGTTCATTGCGCAGTGGCAAATTTCACAAAATGCGGGAATTGAGCATCACTTGCGTCGCGAGAAAGGACAACTCTCCAAACCCATCATAGTTGCGCCTAACTGAACAGTTCTGGGCTTATCAGAAACGAAAAGTGCACGAATACACTTTTACTTCAGAGAATTTCGGAGAATCCTTCACCTCCTTTGGGGAATCTCTTGCGCACTTATTGCATCATCCATTTTTGGATAGAGCAAGTTTGAAGTTTTTGACGATACCATGCCGCATCAATGCTACTCTGAATGATATTGGAAATATCAAGCTCTAAAATTCATTTTCCCACGATTTCGTCAGCCTGTACATCCGATGCGAGGCGGAATTTCCAGCCCGTTACCTAGGACTGCTTTTCTTTCTTTACGTACTACCGTTCCTGCACATTTGTCCGTAGTAATAGTAAATGGAGAAATTATATAAAATCCAAGATTTCAGGAATTTCCCTTTATGCTGTTACTTTTGAAGGTTTTCAAAATAACGTGTTTAAAAGTTTATGTGGATTGCACAGCGGATAAAACCATTAAATTATATTGTGACGGAAAATGTTCAATTTACTTTTTTTAAGGATAATTTTTGGGGTTTCGAAACACGTCTTAGGACTAAACATACTTTCAAAAAGGGTTTGGATATAAATCTACTAGCTGATATACCAGCAGAGACGTAACCCACCCCCCTTCCGCGAAACCATTTTTTTTTTCGTAAAATTAGTATCATGAAAGAAGCCAGCTTCTAGATACGAGTCTGTACACTCGTCCGTTGGCGCGATGTCAAGTAGGTTGGTAACACCAGGATCGTTGCAGAGTGGAGAGAAGCAAAGTATTTTTTATGCTGCCCAATGTTCACGTCAAACTTTAGTGCGGATGCATACACAACTATTTGGGGTCCATTTGAAAAACTGAACTTTACAAGTGGTTCGGCAATACTGACAACTGGGATGCTTAGGAACAGAACACTCACAATATCTTACAATTGTGCTGAATAATGTCTATGGAAGCAATATGAAATATTAGATTATTTGAATAGATTGGCAACACTGACAACTTCGGCAGCCAAAGTACCTCTACGCGTCTCACTAACTAACGTACATGTATGTAAAGGTTGATATAGACCAGTGGACACGTGTAGAAGTAACAGACACTCAAAAGACCGAACATTCATTTTCACACACATAGATTAATTAATAAGTGTGTATAGCAAAAGCCTTTCACCGACTTATCCGTCGACATCCTGAGAGGCGTTACGAATTGGATTTAAAATTTGCGATTGCTATGATCCAAATTATCTTTAGACAACAAGAATCGCAAATTTCAAATCCAACTGATAACAGGATGTCGACAGGTAAGTAGATGAAACAATGGGAGACATAATACAAAAGAAAGGATACAGTTCGTAAAACCCGACTTTTTATTATAGACAGATGTCATGGAATTTAAGAGCATGATGACATTTTGCCAGTTTCGCCCCTGAAAAAATTACCCCTGCCCAGTTCGAACCCCGCAAGTTAAAGGTCACAGAACACTATTGTTGCGAAAATACGAAAAGGCATATAACCCAAGTTTCTGTTTACATATAGTGATAATTCTATATTAGCTGATGATGACTATTCAAAAATTTAGTCCGACATTGTTGCTATCCATTGTTGAGCGGCAACAAAGAAGGAATTAAAAACCTTTTTTTTTATGTTTTTAACGTATATTTTTCCACTAGGTAGCAACACCCTAAAATAAATTGTCCTGAAATTTACAGTTTGTGGTCAAACTATGTGATATGAAAATATGTTGGGTCCCAATGCTGTCATGGGTGAAGGTTACTTGAAATTTAAAAATGTCCGAAATTTGCGATTTCTAATGGCAATTATCTCGAATCAGCATCACCGTGGGAAAGATCTGATTGTACCTTAGTGTCGCCGGAAATGTCTAGAAAAGTTAGGAAAAGAGAAAACGGTTGGATCTTTTTTTTTTATTTTCCAGGATTTTTTTTTTACCATACTGTTTTTAATTTCTTTGGGGCTAGTACATCTGAAATCTTTCTGCTTGCTTTCTCGGCCCCTTGCAAAATGTTTTTTTTTTTTCTAGAAATATTTACATCCCTTATATAGGAATAGCTCAAAACGGGTACTCTTGTATTTTTATCAGAATCGATTAATTAATGGTGGCCATTTTTCTATTGCGACACATGTAAAAATTTATGAATGCAGACGTTCATGAAAAGTATTCACCACCAATTTACAAACATGTTAACATCCTTCAAACTCAAATGTCGAAGTTGAAGATTCTACCGTACTTTCTCCTGACACAAATGTACAACGTGTGGAACAAGTAGATTTGTACATTTTGTCCCACCATGGGCCTTCAATATGCATCTAACAGAATTTTTGGGTTTTAAAAAAATCATTTAAAAACCCTAAGGAAACATGTGTGAGAAGTCTGAAGGACATATATGAAGGATCCCTTGGCCTTCTACTGCATTCTTATGAACTGTTCGTGTTGCGTCTGAGGAAGATGTTGTTTGAACATTGGAACTGTAACGTTTGCTGTGTCTTTTTACAATAAAGTTAAGGATGAGGCAGTTTAAATTAAAATGAGAAAATATTTCCATTTTACTCATTTTTTTTTTAATTTTCTATATTTTATTTACAAGTTCCTGATTCGATTTTGACGCAAATGTTATATTAAACCATTTATTTTAATTGGATAGTCTCCTTTCCCGTTCAATCTGACAACAAAATCGAATCGGAAACTTGTAAATTAAATGAAAGACAGAAAAAAAATGATTCTATTTCGATAATTAAATTTGGTTACCATTTTAGCCACTTCGATTATTTTCTAGGTTTTTCATGTAGGTGACTAAAATTATCACGCATTCTTTAGAGCTAACAAGGATGTTTGTTTTCATTTCCTATGATAAATCAGTCCGAAAATATTACCTTCTTTCGTATACACAAATTTTGGCATATGTCGGAGTACAAAAATGGCCGCCATTAATTAATTGGAAGGGATAAAAATAAAAAAAATACCCGTTCTCAACTATTCTCGCATAAGAGACATACATATTTCAAAAATAAGGTAAATTTATGGTTAAAAGGAAAATACTTGCTGTTCTGAAGAGAAAGAAATACACACACGTACACAACACTAACCATCCCATATCTTTTTGCGATATTTCGGTATTAATACCGTAGACATGCTGTAGAGGAAGAGAGACGCACACACGTCTCTAGGACAAAACACTAGGACGACAGTAGTGACACGTAGCGGACAGCGCATCGTTTGGAAAACATTTTACAACTGTACAGCATGTGGGTACTGGATACGATTGTGGAAGGAAAAGTGTTGAAAATGCACATAAAACGGGTTATATTTACTGAAGGTTACATTTTCGCGCTTAAACCACGAATAAAGACCCCGTCCCACAGACAGCATGTTGAGGTGCAAGTCGTTAGGGGTAAGATGTGGATTATGGCAACCAGGAAAGATAGGTCAAAATTGGGGTTCTGAGACTCGGTGTGTAAGAAGACTGAGGCATCCGGTTTGTTAGTAGTACAGAAGTGACGATAGTTATTAACACGACTGCTGAGAGGTCAACCTGTTTCCCCCACATAAAAGGCATCACAAAATTTGCAAGTTAGGATGTGTATAACATTAGAGCTGTGGCATGTATTTTTACGGTTTCAGGTGTATCGGCAATTAGCAGTATTTATATTAAATGTGGGATAAGAGATGGAAATAGAGCAGATCTTACATATGGATTTCATGTATGCATGGGCGCCGGTTTGTGTTTGTGGCGAGGAAGGATTTGTACGGACTAAGATGTTTCTAGGATTAGGTAGGTGTTGAAAAACTAACCTAGGTTTGGTCGATTGTTCTCGACCTGGACATCCACATTGAGAAAATTTGTGTTCTTCGAGAAGGACCAAGTGAACTTGACGGGAAAGGTGCAGTTGATATTTTGCAGAAATGTTTCCAGAGACTCTTGTCCGTGACTCCATATAAAGACATTTCGTCGATATAACCGAGCTGGTGAAGGATTTGAGAGGTGTGAAGTTGAGGTGTTGGGTCTCCAGGCGTCCCGTGAAAAGGTTGTGTAGGAAGGGGCCATTCGAGTACCCATGCCTGTGCCTTTGATTTGCAGGAAATGGTGGTTCTCAAATGTGACGTTGTACACAGTTAGGTCAAACTGGGCTAGTTGAAGCAGAAATGGTGTGCGGGGTTTACGAGGACTTTGGCGTGTGTCGAGAAAGTGTTCCAAGGGCAGCGAGGCCATGGGTGTGGGGAATGTTGGTAAAGAGTGACGTCACGTCGACTGTAACTAAGATGGTGTCAGGTAGGAGAGGATTAGAGATAAAATGTATAGGAAGTAGGAGAGGAAGGGAGAAAGCAGGTTGTATGGAGAGGAAGTAGTTGATATCCTTGATGTTGGAAGGGAGAGCCTAGACAAAGGTTGGAGATTGTGGTTTTACCTACTTCCCAAATCCATATATCTTGTAATCCCAGCAGATCCATCGTTTCCAGTATTGGCACCCCCATCGAAAGAACCTCCGCCTTCGTTGACCGCCATCTCGAACCCTTTGCCCAGGTTCTCTCTTCCTACATCAACGACACCAACCACTTTCTCTCCACAAAACATTCTATCTCTGATCCTCTGCCCCCTGACACCATCTTCGTCGACGTGATGTCGCTCTATATCAACATTCCCCACACTCATGGCCTCGCTGACCTTGCAACACTTTCTCGACACACGACGTAGTCCTCGTAAACCAAGCACATCATTACTGCTTCAGCTAGCCCAGTTGGTCCTCACCATGAACAACTTCATCTTTGAGAACCACAATTTCCTGCAAATCAAAGGCACAGCCATGGGTACTCGCATGGCCACTTCCTACGCCAACCTTATCATGGAGCGCCTGAACACCTCAATTCCACACCTCTCAAATCCGTCACCTAGCTCGGCTATATCGACGATATTTTCTGTTTCTGGACTCACGGACAAATCTCAGGAAACATTCCTGCAAAACTTCAGGTGCACCTTTCCCGACAAGTTTGCTTGGTCCTTCTCGAGGGAACACATAACTTTCCTCAATGTGGACGTCTGGGTCAAGAACAATCGGCATGAGACAGGTGTTCACATCAAACCTACCAAAAGTATGCAGTGCCTGAACCTGCATTTCAACAGATCCCATCAATACCATACCAAACGCTCTGTTAAACAAGTTTCCGTTGTCCGGGGCTCCCGCATCTGTTCCTCTGACGACCTGTCCAAAATTATTTCAGTGCCCTCTCTTCAGCTCTAACTGAGCGGGGATATCTGAAACACCTCATCCGTAAACAACTGGACCGTTCCCGTAATCACCCTAACTCCAAACGACCTCCCACGAAGCTTCCTACGTTCCAAATTTTCTCACCCAGTACCACCCTAGCCTTCAAGCCGCCCCCCCCCAAAAGCTCCTCAAACTAGCACACCCCATACTCACTTGGTCACCTGAAACTGAAAGTTTTCACGACGTGTCCCAAAATACTCTATCGCAGACCCCTGAACCTCAACACGATTCTCACCAGAACCGGGCCAATCCTGACCCCTACTCTAAAACCTGGCAAATGCAATAGACCCCGCTGTAGAACCTGTCTGATGTTTGATCCCAGTCTGACCTCCGTAAGTCCTATAACTCACAAGACGTACCCTTCCGACACTCCGGCAGTGTCATATTTTCCAATCTCATTTATCTAATAAGCTGTAAACTATGTTCCGCATTCTACGTTGGCGAACCCCACACTCCTTTAACAATCCGCATCAACAACCACCGCTACTCCTCCAAATCACAAGTTCCGCACCACCACATACTTCAACACACTTTCTATCATGGCTGCACCTTTGACGAAACCTTTCGAGTCAGAATCCTGAAAATCCTGAACCCTGACCCACCTGTCACAATTAGAAAGAGATGGGAGCAGACGTACATCTATATTCTTTCCACCAACAATAAACCGGGCCTCAACTGCCTGTAACTCCATGCAACGCAGTGTCTTCTCCTTCTTCCTTTCTCTTTTCTTCCTTCCGTGTTACACTTCCCATTTTTCTATATTGCTTCTTTACTCCCCTTTTGGTTTCACCATTATTATTATTATTATCATTCCCTTATCTGTTTCTTTACCCTCTTATTCCTCCAGGAAGCCCCGAACCTGCTCCTAGTAACCTTCTCGCTTTCTTTTCCATTTGGTGCTTTCTCCGACCCATCTGTTATTTTCGCGTCTCCATAACCTGACCACACTGTTACGCAGCAGCATCGGCAAAATGGCGTATTCTTAACACAAGTCTCACTCCTCTCCGCTCTGTCGATCTTCTCACACCATGCGTAAACCCTTTCACGAAACGTAACCGCATTTATATTATTAAATATTTATATCTCTTATACAAGAATAGTTCAGAACAGGTAGATTTTAATTTTTATCCCAACCGATTAAATAATGGTGGCGATTTTTGTACTCCGGCATATGCCAAAATTTGTGTATACGAAGAATGTAATATTCCTTTAATGATTTATCATAGGAAAGGAAAACAAACATCCTTGTTAGATCTAAAGTCTGCTTGATAGCTTTAGTCATCTACATGAAAAGCCTAGAAAGTAATCGAAGTGGCCAAAATAGTATCCAAATGTAATTATCGAAATAAAATCAATGCCGTTTTTCAGTATTTCTTTGCATGGAAGGGATTGAATACAAAAGTTATATTTTCGTACAGTAAGTAATAAAAGTATTTTGAAGAAAAAGAGAATATGAAGGCAGATATGAGAAGCTTGTTTCCAAAACCAAATATTTCAATTTTGAATTCTTTTTACTGTCTTTCATTTAATATACATGTTAATATACCTTTTTTACCATTTTATATACATAAGATGATAAAAAATGAAGGAAAAAGGAATTTACATGTTCGAATAGAAACACATGTGTACAGGAAGTTTACCATTCAAAAGAAAAGCGGTTACGTTTCGCAAAAGCGTTTTCACATCGTAGGAGAGAAAATGGATAGAGCGGATACGAGCGAAACTTCTGGATATAAATTTAAGAAGGGGTCGAGCAACCACACTGAAAGATATCGGATGGACTGGCCCCAAAGCAATGAAATACAACATGTTAAGAATGCCTTCTCCTTGAAAAATAAATAAGACCCCACCGTTTTCTCTTTTCCTAACATTTCCAGACATCTCCAGCTACAATAAGGTACAATTACATCTTCCCCACGGTGATGCTGATTCGAGATAATGGCCAATAAAAATCGCAAATTTCGGACATCTTTAAATTTCAAGATATCACAAAGTTTAGATGCACCATAAACTTAAAATTTCACGATAATTTATTTTGCTCTGTTGATGTTTAATTGAGAAAATATACGTTAAAACATACAAAAAGGGGTTTTAGTTCCTTTCTTGTTGCCACTCAATAATGGAAAGCAACAATGTCCCATAAGAATTTTTGAATAGTCATCATCAGCTAATATAGTACTATCACTATATGTAAACACAAACTGGGATAATGCAGCTTTAAAAAGCTATAGCATTCTGAAGTAGGCTTTGTTTACATTTTCACAACAAAAGAGGTCCGTGACCCTGAACTTTAGGGGTTCATACTGCACAGGTGAATTGTTTTCAAAGGCAAAAACTTGCACAATGTTAATTTCCCATGACCTACTTACATATATAAAAATTAGGATAATAAAAAAATAACACATCTATCATACCATGTCTAAACTTGTAAATAATTGATTTTAAAATTTCAAATAAGTTGTTTAAGGTACAAAATTTCAGAATCTTCGGGCAGTTGGATTCGGGCGAAAGGAGATGTGTTAACGACTATTTAGGAGACACAAAATGCACAAAATTTGGCCTAAAATGATACTAATGTTAGCACAAATCTGGTTTGGAAGTGGGGCGAACCCTCTCCTTGATATATTGCGCAACCGCTGAATGCTATATTGTTACAAAGACACCACAAAACAAATCTGTTTTCTAATCAGACCATGAAATGATAGCATTTTTGAAATATACGAATAAAAAGAAACCATAGACGAAAACTGAAAGGAAACTGTATTTATATGAAGATAACAAATAAATACTGTTCGGAACAACGCACCTGGGAAGGGGGCTTCTGGTCCTCTAAACACTCCCAAGTCAGTTCTTATACTTTCGGATTCCTTCTCTTGTTTTATCTCCACATTGTTTTCTTTCTTCACACCTTCACACCTTTCATTTCCATCGGCGTCAAGTAAACGTTTAACAATTTCTATAGATAAATTAATTTCATCGTAGCTTAATTTCTTTATAAGCTGATCTATGTCGTCCTCGGGATCTGTTCCACTCGAACTGCATGGCTGAAAGGCAAAAACAAAGCAGTTAGAAATAAACGTTTCTAAAGTTTATCAGTTAAGCAGCATAAAGTATTCGACGACTTTAAGCTTTTATTAGTCTTAGAAGTCCGTAATTGTAGGCTTATCTAAGAAACTGACTGTCAAATAGAACTGCAATTTCTGCGCACAAAACCTATATCTACAGTTACATGTAGCTAAACTAATATTCACATCAAAGAATACTAAAATGAAATATAAACCATCTGATAGAATAGCCCGAAGTTACTGTATCATGATTTAAATAAGCTTAAGTGATAACAAAAACATTTTGTTTAGGTTCTATTTAAGGCACCAGAAAATTTACATATCCAAATACTATTAGTAACGACTAACCGAATATTTTTACGGCAAACATTTTAATACTTTATTTCATCTGCTAGGAATTCAAAATAATATAGGCTGATCTCGTTCCAAGGTAAAGCAAAATACCTACAGCAAACAGGTGTAATTAATTTACACTTATGAGATGGTAAATATGTACCAGTTAAATCTACATTTTAATGTGATTTTCTACAATACTTTGAAATATATTTTATTACAGGATTTACGGTCGTTACATACTTTTGGAGAACGGAAGCTTATATTTTACAACATTACTCGGAATCCTAGTGCTTAAAAATACTCTGAACTTTATTTTTCTCGGCTGTAAAATCACACATGTTTCAGTAAAATCAAATAATAGCTGAGCAAAGGAAATACGTTTTTTAATAAATGTAAAAACGTGTAATAGTTTCAATAACTAACTAAAAACTTGGTTTCATCAGACATATTAAATCACATACACAACACAACATCTAGGGACACAGCTATCTGCAGTTCCTGATTTGCACCCCTGCCAGCCAACCCCGTACCGACTACACAAACTGAATTTATAATTAACAACAACCACTGGTTCCCTCTCTACCCGTTTCTACTACATTTAAGCATGCAATACCAAACTAAGCGTTGTCCTGTAGAAATTAATTTATAAGTGATGTAAGAAAATTAAGTAAAAATAAGGACAGAAAAATAAATAAATAAAGGAACACTAAACTAAACATGAAAAAATTTCAACTTTCACACCAAGAATAAAATTTATTTGAAAGCTCCTTAATAACTTATTCCAGTGTTCATCAATTTCAAGTCCCGAGTTCCAGTTTTAATTCAGTAAATATACTGAATTAAAAAGGATTTTTTTTTTACTCTTCAAGTCACTTCTTTCTCATGTAAGTAAAGTATTATTGTTGATGATGGTAAGCTTTGTCAGTTCTATATTTGTCATTCGTTTTCATACGACCCTTTGACACCTTCAGGTTTTCGTGTCAGATACTTTCTCTAATAAAAACCTGATGGGTAGTCGAGTCTTCATGTAAATAGTGCTTTCCACACTGTCCGGTTCAGATTTGCGTCAGGGAAAAATCTAATAGCAATCGGATAGATCATCAGGCTTCCTGGTGGATAGTGGAATGTACGCAGCAATCCCCGCGTTCACACTATCAGGTATTCGTCCAGTTTCATTGAAAGGTTTTCAGTGCTAATGGCTGTGTTTACAAAGTACAAGTCTTCCGTTGTTTCAAGCAAATCATCTATTAATAGGAAGGAAAACATCTTTATTTTCTACGTTGTATTACTTGCTATTTAATTTTTATCTATGTGCAACTAGGTAGTACAGACGAAATACGTAGATAGACTCTCTATCCAAACATCTATCGTGATGATAGTCATTGAAAATAGAATGTACATGACGGACTCTCATGTTGCTTCTTTTAGTTTCAAGTTGTCTCCTCCAAGTATGGCCCCATCCCCCAACAATTTCTGTATATCACAGCCTGTGGCAGAGTGTAAGACAACAAGCCTCATTAACAAACATATTTTGTGTTTTGGAATGTAGCATAAGCAACACAGAAACTTAAAACAAAAATGTATTTGGGTTTCTCGAGTAAATTTATCGATTTTACAGGAAATTATAATTTTCGAACGAAGTTAATTACGATGTTGAGAGGTCGCAAGTATCGCCGAAAAGAGTCCGGCGCCTTAAATAAGGTTAGTAACCACTGCTCTAGGCTCCTCACAACTGTTGCCAGACACTTCACTAACGAAGTACAGTCCATGGTATCTTTGTTAGTAGCAAAGCAAATCAGATACATAAGAAAAAAATTCTTAAAAGAATCTATTTTTATTATTCCTTTTCTCTATGTTAATTCAAATTCATTCGAATTACTTATTTTTTGTTCTTTCTTTTTCTCACTACGTCGCTCCAAAGCATTACATGACAACGATCACACTAATTGGAACACCCTACTACAGCGGAAAGCGATGTTCTAACGGGACTTGGTAGAACCTGAAGTAATTTTTTTGTTGAGTGAATTTTTCATCAGGAAAAAACTGACAGGCAGACCTAATAGGATGCAAGGAGCGTTACAAGTCACAATGTCCTAAATCTTCTTCATCCACCATGAAAAAAAAATTAAGTACTTATGACTAACTGCTCCCTTCAAATACTACAGTGCACAGAATACGAGCTCTTAGCATGTTAACTGAACTTACCAACGAATTATCTTCAGACATTATTGGCTGAGGACGAAAATACTCCGCTCCAGACTAAAGATTACTAAATATCAGACGATGAAGATACAGAGAATTGGTTTGTTTTTTTAAATTTGAAAATTATTAATAACTTGATAAGGAGGTTGAATACTGGGTTATAAATCTGGCTCTCCTTGTTTTCCTTCGTGTGCTTCCTACAATGCATTCTTCTCAGTTTTCATCAAGGTAGAATTCCAATGATTTTCAACTGAACTGGCACTCCTAGGTAAAACAAAACAAGTTCGATCATCAAACAAGTATTATCGATTTTTGAGGACATTTAAATGTTGCTAACACTGTAAAGCTCAAGGAAAGTTCTACCTATTTCTCATCTAAGATAGGTCACAGCACATAAATACTAGTAAAATATAACAAAAAAGAGCAGAAAATTGGAATTTTCGAGAATTTGACTTAAGAATACTAATATTCCGATCTCTCATTAAAACATTTCGAGACAAGAAGCCAGAAATATTTCATGATTTGTGCCTGAAACAAATTTCTATAGAAGGACCTAGTCTTTTGACAAATATCCGTGACTATTTCATGCTAGTGCTAGATAATTCTGTACCTGGGAACTACAAGCGCGTAAGTCACTAATCCTTGTTGTCCAGAAAATAGAAAAATATACTTCCTTTCATATAAAAACTAAATAACAGACTTCAATACCAACATTATTAGCACATTTGTAACAAGAATTGAACAAACATTATTTGAGGAGTTTTTCGATGTTGTACACAATTGTACTTATCACATTATAGCGAAAACAGGACTTACGCGCTTCCAGCTCTCAGGAACAGAATTTATGCTGCTGCCTCTAAAGGAGTATATGCTCTTGTACCCAGCGAACGAACTGCAATACAAAATATCCAAATGAAGTGGAATCTTTGTGAATCCAATTGACAAAATACTTCAAACGGCATCTCTAGCTGAATATTTTTTTAAAAAATCTTTATTTTCGCCTTTTTATTCGTGTTTTAATAACTGACTAAGAGAAAATATTAGAGTCTTTTAAATAGAACAGAGCTCGATTCAACTCAACTGATGTTTCCCAAGTTAGATTTCGTATCTACACAACACTCACTGCCTGAAGTTCCCTACAGAGTGGCATATATTAGTGTTACATTCAAAGGGTTGAAATTGTTTTTGGAGAGCAACAGAAGAATCAGATCACTCAAAGACCTGTCAAATAACATCATCAGAGCAACAATTTAGATATATCTGATATTTTCCCTCAATGAATTGAATTCGTTTCTGGGATTTATTCGCGGGACATCTATGGCTCAGGATGAGATAGGGCAGGGAAAGGGTGTAGAAAAAAGTAAGCTAGGGCCTAAGTTGAAGGGACCATTTCGGCATTTTCCTATGTTCCTTACTGTGACTGTATCATGACGGTCGGCCGCTGCTTTCGAACCCAAGAGTCTTCCGAATGCGAAGCCAGAATTGGCTCAATGTCTATGTTCCTCTTTCTACGTTGCAGAAATCAAGAACATCTAACCATCCTCATCAATAAGCATCCTTACTCCTCCGAATCTCAACTACTTTATCTCATAACGGAACACATTTCACAACACGGTCGCACATTTGGGGGAACTCTTCGTGTCAGTAACTTGAAAATTCTCAATCCTAATTCACTTGCCATAGTTAGGAAGGGATGGTAGCAGATGCATACAGAGGTATCCTTTCAGCCAATGCTGAACATGGCCTCCTGTATGTCACTTTCCTGCATTCCAATACTTCATTATTTCCGATGCTTGCTTCATCCTTTCTCTTATTTCTTCCGTTTGATAAATTACATATTAATTATTATTACCAATCCGCTGTTTCTTTAACCTTTTTATTCCTCAAAGCATTTTACCAACTCCATAAAATTCATAACTCTCGATTCTTGTAGAGGAAATACCCGGAATGTGGGAAAGTCCAAACTACAGATTCTTCAAAAGTCAAAAAATATAATGTCATGAAGATAATTTTGGGAGAGTAAAAATTCATAACTCTCGAATGTTGTAGAAGAAATCCCCGGAATGTGGGAAAGTCCAAACTACAGAATCTTCAAAAGTCAAAAAATATAATGTCATGAAGATAATTTTTGGGAGAGTAAAAATTCATAACTCTGGATTGTTGTAGAGGAAATCCCCGGAATGTGGGAAAGTCCAATCTACAGAATCTTCAAATGTCAAAAAATATAATGTCATGAAGATAATTTTTGGGAGAGTAAAAATTCATAACTCTCGATTGCTGTAGAGGAAATCCACGGAATGTGGGGAATTCAGAATCTACAGAATCTTCACAAGCCATAAAAACTTAATGATATGAAGAAAATTTTTGGTAGAGTGAAAACTCATAACCTTCGATTGTTGTTGACTAAAACCCCGGAATGTGGAAAGTCCAAACTACAAAATGTTCAAAAGCTATAAAAACATAATGATATGAAGCGAATTTTTGGGGTAGTGAAAATTCATACCTAGCCAAGCTTGTAGAGGAAATCCCCGGAATGTGGGAAGGTCCAAACTACAGAATCTTCAAAAGCCATAAAAACATAATGATATGAAGATATTTTTTGATAGAGTAAAAGTTCATAACACTTGATCGTTGTACAGTAAAACACCGGAATGTAGGAAAGTCCAAACTACAGAATGCTCAAAAGCCATAAAAACACAATGCTATGAACAGAATTTTTAGGGGAGTGAAAATTCATCAATAACCAAGCTTGTGGAGGAAAACACTGGAATGTGGGAAAGTACAAACTACAGAATGTTCAAAAGACATAATAACACAATGTTATGAAGACAATTTTTAGGAGAGTGAAAATTCATAACTCTCGATTGTTGTAGAGGAAAACCCCGGAATGTGGAAAAGTCCAGACTACAGAATGTTCAAAAGCCATAAAAACATAATGATATGAATATAATTTTTGATAGAGTGAAAGTTCATAACTCTCGATTTTTGTAGAGA
>JAGDQP010022882.1:0-13426 GCA_022664845.1 Lepisma saccharinum | reverse complement strand
AGATAGATAGATAGATAGATAGATAGATAGATAGATAGATAGATAGATAGATATTGATTTACACTGCGGAAAAAGCAGTTTCTGAAACGGTGTTCACCTTGCAACATAATACAGTGAATATCTCAAAAGGAACACCAGATACAGATATGAAACTTGCACAATTGGAAAGAAGACAATTTCCTGTAGAATGATGTAATAAAAACAGTGGGCTCTCTGTGGAAACTTTATCCCCAAAGCACTTTTCTGTATTTACCTCATTATATATAATGGTCTGGACATAGCAACATAACACCATGAATGTCTCAGGAAGAACACCAGATGTAGATGTGGGACTTGCACCATTGCAAGGAGCAGAAAATTTCCTATTGAATGATGTAATAAAACAGTGGGTTCTTGGAGTGAGGTCCATCTCCAATGCACTTTTTTGTTTTTACATCATTATAAATAATAATGTTGACCGTTCAACGTAACACTAGATGCAGGTGTGGGACTTGCATCATTGGAAAGACCATAGAATTTCCATAAAGTGACGTAATAAAAACAGTGGGAACTCCATGTGCAACGCATTTTGTTTTTGTTTTAACATAAAGTAGCTATAACTAAAATATCACTGTTTGGCCGGTTCAAGATGGTAAACGGTCAATCGGACAAATATGCATCTATATGCGAATGCGGTTAAAGAGATGCAGAAGAGAAATATTGAATAAATTATTCCAATTAAAACCTTTCAATGTGTGTTTACACTTTACGGACACTTTACAAGCACTTTTTTACAAATTATATACAGTATGTTTGTGTGTGTACCAAACGTCATTCAGGCTACAAAATATACTCAAAATTTCGTCCATGTATGTCCAGGACAGTGTGGAAGAATAGTGGGGATACTGGGGTTCAATGGTAGAGTGCTTTCTGATTCGTGGCGTTCCCCTTTAAATTCCGGCTTGTGCCACGTGGGCTTTGTGGTGGAAAAACTCTGTGTGTGCGTGAGTTTTATCAGCCTTTTCCTCCCACTTTCTTCATTCGACTAACTCTCGTATCACCACCCATTTGGCCTGAGCCGAAGTTGTCTAAAACCCTTAAATAAAATTGAAGTTCAAGTTCGGGAAAAGAGAACCCGCGCACATGGTTCTTGTTCACCACAAAGCCTACATGACACAAGCTGGGATCGAATCGGGGACCCCCACGGACCAGAGGTGTGAACTCTACCACTAAGCGACCGCGGCTCCAGAATAGCTCTGATACTTTACGGAATATTGTCACAGGGTGTTCCCAAATAGACAGTACAGTTTTGAAGGCTGAAAACTAAGTGAAATGAACTAAAATTTGTCTGAGTAAACTTAAATCCTAGAATATTTCCTTACGAATATGTAGAAAGTAGAAAAGAGCCAATTGCGATTATACAAATTTGCAATTACTTAGCAAGAAAGGAAGTCATTTTAGAAGGAAAGCCGATGCGTAGAAACGTTGTCAATTGTTTCTTTTTCGAACTTAATTACGGTGTATACTCCTATGAATCAGTTCATTCACCGTGTACCGACGATAATATAGAAGTTTCCTACATGTTAACTTCCCTTTGTCAAATATATCATAAGTCAATATCTTCCTTTTCAGAATTATTACAGGTTGTTGTAATTGCTTATTTTCGTGGCTACCTTCCGTAGGGAGAACCATTTATTTGTGAATTTTACTTTAGTTTTTACTGGTTAAGGTAAAACTAACTTAGTAACTTTTCAGTTCCGCAAGTTATTTAAATAAAAAACTCTGATTTAAATATAAAAAAAAAATCAACAAAAATGTTTTGTTTTGTTTTTTAAATCGTGATCTTTTTCAACTCTGGATCCCACTGTTTTTATTACATCATTCTATAGGAAATGATCTGCTCTCTCCAATCGTACAAGTTCCACATCTGCATCTGGTGTTCCACCTGAGATATTCATGGTGTTATAATGCAAGATCAACGATAATTGAACATATATATAATAAATCACAGCCTTATTCAATCCACTAGTGGATGAGGCCTCTCCCCGAAGGGAGGAGTTGGTCTACTGCTCCCACGCTGACCAGACGGGTTGGGAGAGGAGAGCCGAAGCTCTCACTGTGATCACCACTGTCTTTTATTCACAGCAGCTCCCCAATTGTCCAAATTCAAAAAAACGCTATCTACATAGACTTCTCACCAAGAACCCACTGTTATAAACTCATTAAGGAAACTATATTCTATTTCCAATGATGCAAGTCCCAAATCTATATCTAGTGTTCCTCCTGAGATATTAATCGTATGATATTGCAAAGTCAACGTAATTATATATAAATAATGATATAAAAACAAAAAAGTGCTTTGCAGATGGACTTCCCACCAAGAATCCATTATTTTTATTACAATATTACATATCAAATTTTCTGGTTTATTTTAATGATGTAAGTCTTATATCTGTATCTGGTGTCTCTTTTGAGATATTCAATTTATTATGTTGCGATGTCCACACCATTACATATAATGAGGTAAAAACAAAAAAGTGATTTGAGTTAAAAGTTCCCACCGAGAACCTACTGTTTTTATTACATCTTTCTATAGAAAATCGTCTTTCTCTTTCCATGGTCCAAGTCTGGTGTTCCTTCTGAGATATTCACGGTATTATGTTGCAAGTTAAACACCATTTCAGAAATGCCTTTTTCGCAATCATAAAGACATATCTAAAAAACTATTGGCTCTACCACAATTTTATCAAATTTGGATTCTCTGATGAAATTTACATACGAAACACCTAATCTTGTCTTTTACAATTCATAAGCGAGACTTAAAAAAATAACATTTAAATGGGTGTGTCTCCGTAAAGTGTCGGTCGTGACAACATTTAAGGACAAAACATGCCAGCTTTGAAGCGTTGTTAACTCTGGATATAGGTGACCTAGAAACCTGTAAGTTGGAATTTATACTAAGAACGCTACCAAAAATCAATGTGCAAAATTTAATCAAAATCGGAAACTATGGGTGACATTTTATCTTTTTCTGCCTGATTTGTCATGGAATTATACATTAAAATGAGCCCCAAGCAATAACTCATCGGAAAGCTAAAGTAAGACTTATTCCTAACATAAATTACATAGTTTTCCAGCACATACGATATTAGATATATTTCTCTTTTTACCAGAACCAGTACACAGGTTTAGAGCTTATTAGTTTGGCGATACTCATACATTTATTGAAATTTTTGTATTTCTAAGATGTGAAATAAAACTCAAAAGTTATGCTAACTGAAATCGATTTTGAACATGCAACGCAAAATAATGCATCGCGATTTTGAATATCGTCGTGTTTATGTTTATGCTTAACCTTTCCTGTTTACTTCACTGTTTGCTTTCTACGCTGCATTCAATCTTCTACGACTCACCTATAGAAAGGTTAAGTGGGTCCAAACCCAGAACTGGTTGGCTATCCTGACAGAGGTTTTCAGGATAGTCACTTCCGCAGATTTATCTATAGACATTCTAACCACTCTCACACATATCTCAGAATCACTACAACCCACAATAAATAATTTCACGGCCAACTGCATTGATATTACTGTACATTCGGAACACAGCTTTAAAAACAAATCTATCTATATTCGGGAAATGTATTAGAATAATTTTCTATAAAAAAATAAATAAACTACATTTCCTGAAAAAAAAAAAAAGAGAGAAATCCGTTACATTAACACTCGCTATGCCGGAAGCTCATGTGCTATATGTGAGCTCTGTGAACTGATGTCCCCTTAATACGGTACTTAAAAAGAAATAGTTAATCACGAAAAAAACTTGACTTACTCACTACGGCGGCCTGAATTTTCTGTGAATTAACTTTGATTTGCCATCTGATAGTTCCAGTTTAGAATTGCTGATCTGACTTCTCACAGTAATGAAAGCATAAATGACAATCTCATATAATTCAAATAAATGAGTTATACTTCTTCTAAATGACTGACAGTTAGGGGTCGTTCAAACATCCGGTCAGCAAATTTTTAGTCATTTTAGCCTGACCCTCTGCCTCCCTTAGCAAGCAAACTTCAGCAAATGTCCTACACTTAATACATAGACACCCAGCAAAAATAAGTAACACTTGAGCCTTTTTATTTTTTTATGCTGACGTAGTATTTGAACAAACTCTTTATTCCATTTAAGTCTACTGAAAATTAAACACTGAATCTTATCCTCACCATCTGCTTACAGAATTTTATGTACGAAATCCATAATTTGACGTCATCTTGAAAGCGAAATAGAGCTTGTTTGAACAATTTGTTGACTCTATTGGCAATTGCATAGTCAATATCATTCTTCTTTTGAGTAATACTTCGTTTCTGAAAGAAAAACAAAAACAAATTATGTACGCTTTTACATAAAACAAAAATAATCACGAGGGGACCAATCGTCAAGCAATATGGCCAAAGGGTAAGTGTATATGTAATGTGTGATTTTTGTTGTGGATCGCACTGTGTGTGTACATAATGAAATATTGGAAAACGTTAAATATGAGATACTTACATGTTACAAGGAATATCCATGTATTTTAACTGACTAGTCTGGCTCTCTTTACGCATTATATTACAAAACATATTTATCTTACAGCCACTACTAATATTTAATTAAATCAATATTTACAACTCGTACTTACTTATCAGGTAAGTTAGATACTCGTCGTTAAGTTAATCAACAAGAAGCTTCTTGTTTCAAACGTTGCTCGATGCGTGTCACTTTCACTTAAGCATTTGTTAGCCCATTACTGCACTGATGTCGTTCGAAGTGTTTGGAAAGGCCAGATGCCGGATTCTCGGAATTGGAATCCCTTTAATGATCCATATCGACATGCAACGCTTCGTCAGCCCAATATCTATTTTACCACAAATACATACTACTTCAAATAAGCAGAAAATACCGTTGTATCCTATGTAAGTTGTTTCGAGAACAATATACACATAGCTATCGTACCACTTTTCATGTAATTCTACCAAACTATATACACTAAAATTTTCATAAAATAACTTTCTTCCATCAGGTTCTGGCAACACTCTAACAGTTGAATACACATACTGTAGTGCACATAAACGAGTTAATTTATATCTAAATGTATTATACTTCACTTTTCTTATCATTCATTATATACACATATAAACAGTGCAAACTGCAACAAAAATACACCTATACCCTTTGGTCGTATTGCCTGACGAAGACAACGGTATGTTGACGAAAAAATTCGCAATGATTTAGAACAGTGGTTTTCAAACTTTTCTACATAAACCACTATGTGAGACTATCGGCCTACCTCGGACCACCTCCCTCCTCACATTTTCTACTGAAGTACCGAAACGTATTAATAATGACTTAAGAATTAATTTAAGACTTCGTTATCAAAAGTTGATAAGAGTTATTTCATCGTAGAACAGTTAAAACAAAATTTTAAAAATTTACTGTTTACATTTTATTTTATAAGAACATGGAAAATCACTGAACACAACATTAAAGGGAAAAGAACAATCCTCATTATCAAGATTAAGAATAAGGCATTTTCTATCGATCATGATAGCCTACTTGATGGCACAAAGTCTCTAAAAAGTAATGCAAAAGGATCAACACTAAACCATATCTTTCAATTAAAATAGTAGTACCACATTTCATGAAACCAATGTTTTTAATATTATTTTAATTCTCCGTTTCAATGGAAAGAATGGTGTTGCTGCAACTTTTTGATCAGTTTTGTTACGTCAGGTTGAACTGACGATATTTTCAGTCTTAAGTCAGGCTAACCATTAAGGTTTTCTTTTTGCCAACAGGTCAGAAAACCCTATTTTACAACTGTACGTCGAGGGAAATTGTAGCTGGCGTTTGATGGCACTGTTGACGAGTTCAGTATATCCTACTCTGATTTCACATGGATTCAAAAGTTCGTGAACGATTTCTCACTATGCGGGATTTTGTGTTCCATCAGATGTCAGTTCAGTAAGCCATTCACTGATATGAGCTAAAAGGTCAAGGGACTAAGCCACAGATGTACCACTAAAAGGATTCCTAATCCATTCCTTAATTTCATCAGACTCTGGAGAGAGTGAGTGAATTGTTATTAAGTCCTAAACGAGCTCGTCAGCTTCTAAAGGTGGGACCTACCGTTTTTGGTAAAGTGGGCTCCGAACCACTGCGTTCAATGTACCTCAGCGTGATTTCAACCCGTGACAACGCGCACAGCAAGCCAGCGCTCTAAATATTTCGCGCGCTCCGGATGATGTTTTTCAATGTTATCTTGCTTCTAAGAAAAATGTACTAATTCAGCATCAATCTGTTCTCCCGAAGACTACTCAATCATCAAGTGCTAGAAATGAATCATACTTCACATCATTTACTCCAACGTTCGCATTTCTGTAAAAATGATTTTACGTTGCATTTTATTTTTTATTTTTTTTTATGTCCTTGAAGTGACAGATTTAGGCTGTTCATTATGCTGGAAAAAAACGCTGAGACATGCCACTTGTGCCAGATACTTCAAATCGTGGAAAAGAGATTAAATAATTTAATATCATGAAAGAAGAAAACTCTTGAAAGCACCTTCTCCCCCACCAACCATTGTACATTTTTTGTGCATATTTACCATTTCCTCGCACAATTCACAAAACAGGTGAGAGCTTAGTGACCGAGGAAAGTATACCTAAAGACTTCAGTTAACATTCCACTCAATTATAATTAGCCTTTTACAATTATCAGCAACTCTGCAAACGTAGTAACCAACTCTTACTTATCGAAAGTGTTACGAATATGAAAACAATTATTAATTTAACAACAATCATTGAAAAAATGTTTTGAATGCGTCACAACCAGGGTTGAAAAAAAATCACGATTTTCTTAAAAAATCATTTTTGTTGATTTTTTTATTCAAATCATTTTTTTTTATTTAAATAACTTGCAGCACTGAAAAAGCTACTAAGTTAGTTTTTTTCCTTTTCAAGCATTTTAACCAGTAAAAACTAAAATAAAATTCACACCATTTTGTGGCAACCCAATGAGTTATGAAAGCTCACTTTCATTTCAGAAAACTGTGTAATACAAAAAAAACCTAAAAGAGAATATTGATAAGAGAAAGGAAGTTGATTGACAATCAGGGACCATAGGGTATTCCGTACGCTCCTTCATAAAGAAACCAAGGGACTACTTTTAATGTGTTTCTAAATGTGTCAGGATATCAGAATGCTTTGGTGCCACTTTCACAATGGCGTAGTTTCAAAATGGCGGCCATTGAGCTTTCGTAAAATGTGCGATATCTCTGGCCTCCCTGCACCAATTTTGAACACTTCTTTCTAAATGATAGATATTTTAATACTCCTTAACTTTGATTATCACAAATTTTATCGTATTGTCAATAGTTTTTAATTAAAATGTGAAAACTAATGTTTCTCATTTTCTTTGCATAGAGGTCAATTTAACACACCTTGTCTACCTCTCCCTTTCAGATTTCTATGATTTTTTGTTTATTGCTAGTAACCGTTGACAATATTAAAAATTACTTTTTTAAAGATTTTTTGACTCACTGGTTTTCGTTCTATGAAAGTTGAATATCACAAAAGTCTAATATTTCTTTACAAAATTTATTATTACTCTGCAAAGGTTGGAGCTAGCGAGCTCGGAGAGGGGTCATTTTAATGCTCTTGTAATATAAGCTTTCATTTGATATGACACTTGACAGGGTTGCACAAAATTTTGTATCCTGAAAATAATAACATTTGATTTGATAGTTGATCATTTTTTCAACTTTCACACAACGAAAACCAGTGACTCAAAAAATCTTAAGAAAAATAAATAAATAATAATAATATGTTTTAATATTTTTAACGGTTACTAGCAATAAACAAAAAATCATGGAAATCTGAGATGGTGAGGTAGACAAGGTGTGTTGAATTGACATGGAATGACCTCTATGCAAAGAAAATGAGAAAAATCATTTTTCACATTTTAATTAAAAACTATTTACAATACAAGAACATTTGTGATAATCAAAATTAAGGAGTATTAAATTATCTATAATTTTTTAAAAAAAATTATGATCAAAATTTGTGCTGGGAGACTAGAAATATCGCACATTTTATGAAAGATCAAGCCGCTATTTTAAACAAATTGGTAGTCCTTGCTTTCTTCACAAAGTAGCATACGGAACTAAAATTTTTACCCTATGACCCCAGACTATGAATTAAATCGCAATTTAAGCCCCAGTTCACACATGCGGTGCGGGAGCCGTGTGGCAGCCGCACAAACAGTTCACACATGCTGCGGAGTTCAAGGACGAATCTAAGTTTAAAGAACTATCGCAATGGACGCGCATGTTCGTGCAATAGTAGAAATAATTTTCTTAGGTATGAAATTTTAACTTTCTCTTTTTATTCAAATTGAGAACATGCTGGTTTTAAAATAAGATCAGTGGTCCTATTTCCAAACCGATATGTTTCTATTTAAAATTAAATAATGTTGATATTTCATTTGTATGAAAATTATTTCTCAGTGCAAAAATAAAAACTGCTTTATTAATTTTAAGAAACCGTATTTTACAGTGCATTTAAGAGCAAGAAAATTCGTAGACAATTCCACCCATATTATTATTTATTTCTTTTCATTGGAATATTCCTACCAGATAGTGAGAATATTGTACATACAAGTGTGGAAAATTTCGTTCTGAAGGTATTCTCATGTAGGTGGGAGTAACAGTTTATATAGGGAGGATGTTTGCTGCAGAGTTGGCTGGTTTAATTTTTTTTTTAAATATCAATTGGTTTAAACCAATATGTAAATAAATAAAAGCAAAAATTCCACAAATAGTGTGAACTTCATAGCGACGATTTCATTCATATATTAAACTATATGCAATAATTTTATATAATTATCGCCTTGTAATCAAGGAGTCCCGGGTTCGAGTCCAGGTGGGGGACAATCTCTCTCAGGTGCAAATCGAGTAAGTACTGGTTCGGATTCCACTTTGAGCTGTAGCTGTAGGTCCTGTCCTTCATAACCTCGCTGCTGCATACGAACGTTAAGGAGAAACAAACTAATTTCTATCCATATGTAATATAAATAAATAAAGCATAGCATTTAAAAAAAAAAAGTTTTTTTTTTTTTTTTTTTTGGAGGGGGACAGTTTTTGCCAACCCTGGTTTGCTACCAAGTTCATATTTTTTTCTAGATTATTATTTAAAGGCTGACAATTTTTATGTCCCTATTGGAATCGAACTCTACCACTTCGAAGAACCTGTACTGGCCGATTTATCATTTTCTCCGAGATTAATACCAAGGATGTTGAAATTGAAAATATACAGAACTGTCATTCTGCCAGTAATATTTTACGGTTGCGAAAGTTGGAGTACGACCTTAGCAGATGAACATAAATTACGGGTGTTTGAAATTAAGGTCTCGAGAAAAATATACGGACCAAAACGGGATGAGATGACTGGAGAATGGAGAAGACTGCATAATAAAGAACTCCAAGGAGTGTACGACTCACCTGATGATGTAAGAATAATGAAATCGCGACGACTAAAATGTAGCTAGGGTGGGAGGAAAACGAAGACTATATTCCATCTTGATTGGAAAGCCGGAGGGAAAGAGACCGTTGGGAAGATGGAGACGACGTTGGGAGGATAATATTAGAAGGGATCTTGGAGAAATAAGTGTCTGTAGTGAAAACTGGCTTGATCTTGCCAAGGATAGAGCCCGATGGCGATCGTTTGCTACTGCGGCGATGAACTTGCGAGTTCCGTAAGCCATAGAGCAAGTAAGTAAGGAAGGATAACATCATTTTATAATACAAAATAAGTTATCAATTTATACCTCCAATTATTCATTTTAATATTCGGTCAGACTTTATATTATTATTATTGAGCTTATAATTCTCTACCTAAAACAGAGAAAAATATTAAGTATCTCCTTTTTTATAATTGAACACTTGAGAAAAAAAAAGAATAGATTAAGAAAAAACAGATTCCAAAAGAGACAAACCACACGGCTCCCGTGCCGCAAGTGTGAACCATCCAATGCTGTGCAATGGTCTGTAAGGAACTTGTGGCTGCTGCACGGTCGCCGCACCGTTATGGGCAATGCAGCATGTCTGCGGCACCGTCCCGCAGCCGCAGTTATGTGTGAACCACGCTATTTATTTCAATGGCCCATAAGCTTGCATGCGGCTGCCGCACGGCTCCCGCATCGCATGTGTGAACCGTGGCTAAATCAGATGATTTTTTAAAATCAAAATTATTATTTTTTAAGTAGAAATAAAGTGTAGGATTGTTATCATTGTGTGGTTTAAATCATATGTATTATGTAAACCAAAAACCACCGCGATCGTGCTAGAATTTTAACAAACTATTTAATTGGTTCATTTGATATTACACGCGAAATTTTAGAAGAGAAACTTCGGTAAACTTTCTTTTATATGGGCCAGTCTAGTAACTCTGACTTCGGCCCGTCACGATTCCACTATTTACAGCCTTCTAAAATCCACAAACACCCATGCCCCTGCCGGAACTCGAACCTTCGAGTCGTTGGCCTAACGCCGGCCGACTTTGGAAGAGAACGTACGAACCCAATTTGCATTATAGGTTTACTTTGTTTACAAAACAGAAACTGTTGTTTCGTAACATTACCTAGTTTGTGCATTTGCATTAAATTATCTGATTTCTTCACAAATTGTTCAAAAGTAATTTACAATGAGTATGCTGAAGGACGAAATGGAAAGTTACGTATCCACTATTGATTTGACTGCATTAAATAGCTCTCATTGAATTCAATTTTATCTAAAGCCTTTAGACAACTTTGGATCAGACCGAATGGATGATGGGAGAACTGGCGGAATTAAGAAAGTGGGAGGAAACGAAAGAACCCTGAGAAAAATCATGAACACGATTTTTGTTCAACACAAAAAATACATGGTACGAACCGGGGATCCCACGGACTAAAGGTGGGAGCTCCACCACTAAGCGACCGCTCTCATACTTTATAGAATATTGCCATAGGGTGTTCCCAAATCGGTAGTACAATTTTGAGGGAAATTAAGAATTTGTTAGGAAGATGTAGACTGGAAAAAAGAGCCAATTGCGATTATAAAATCTGCAATTGCTTAGGGAGAAAGGAACATACAGACGTCATTTTAGAAGGAAAGCTGATACGTAGAAACATTGCAAATTGTTTCTTTTTCGAATTACGGTGAATGCCCCTGTGAAACCACTTCATTCATCGTCTATCGACGAAATTAACGTAGAAGTTTACTACATGTTAACTTTTCTTTACATAAAACATACTATAAGTAAGTAAATCTTATCTTCCTTCCTTTTAAAAATCATTACAAGCTGTTATAATTGCCTATTTTCAGTTTTTCACAAAGAATATTAGTTTTCGACCAATGCGAATACATGCGCTTCACGTTACTTTTGTACAACTCAACAATGTGGATTTCACACAATGAAAATGCTGCACTTTATGAAAATGCTCTATCTGCAAAAAAAATGCTCACGCACTAAATCATTAGTTCTACAGAAAAACTATCATTGGGCACAACTACTGTAAGAAAGGCTCACTTGTTGAATAGACAGGAGGAAATGTTTTGACTGTTCTTTTGATGGAAGTCGCTCTTCCCGAGTTAAGAAATACATGACATCTGTTCTGTAAATTTCTAAACCGCGAAATGGGGTGTGGAAGCGACCAGCTGAAAAGCGAATTTCCTTTAATTTAAAATTTGAACTTTATTTATTAAATGCCGGGAGGGGAAAGGATTCGGAAAGGTGTCGGCCAGAGTCCATCCCGGCATTTGCCTGGTGTGACCTGATGATCGGCCGCTGGAATTCAACCCATGACCCCAACGCGAATTTCTTCTCATCTTGTAGTTTCTTGCTCGAAGACGTAGAGAAGATTAAATCCATTCTAGTTAGTTTCAAAATATATTTTTAAGAGATTTAGGCAAGTTTAGTTAAGGTCGAGTTAGAACTGGGCTAAGCTTGCTATCGCCGACTAGAGATGCAACTAAATTCAATTTTAAGGCCGTTAGGCAATTTTGGCTCAGGCCGGTTGGATGATTAGTGGAATAAAGAATGTGGGAGGAAACTGGAGAACCTCGAGAAAACCCACGCACACGGTGTCTGTCCACCACAAAGCCCACATGGCAAGAGAAAGGTTTGAACCGACAACCCCGGGCGCCAGAAGTAAGCGCTCTAACCACTGAGTCACCGATGTCCCTAGAGATGCCACGGTTAGCGTACGGATGTTTGTATAGGAATAAGATCTCTACAGTATGTTCTAGGGTTTTACTTACCTCTCTTCGTAGTCTGATGAGTTTTAAAAGATCCATCTCATATTGGATGTACATCAAATAATCTTCTTTACATTTAGTTCTTCTCTGAAGCTTGTATTCAAAATCCTTTCTCTTCTTCGCAATCGCTCTAATAAAAGAAGTAATAAAGTCAATGTATTAGACACTAACAACAATGGAAATGTAACGAAACTTCGAATCAAGGAAAAACAAGTTTCACTCCTCTAAATTACTATTCAAAGTCTTTTACAGGTTCCACTATCCACATCTAGAACGAAGCAGGACGTTTGGGCGTGGCTCTTTGGGCGCAAAACCGTTTATCTAAATAGGTTATAATGTATTTCATAACTAGAGCCCGGATGTTTAGGCACTAAAAAAACGTGAAAATAGGTACTAGAAATTTCGAATAAGGAAAAAAAAATGCAACTGAACTTGTAAAACTTCAAAAAATAATATGGCAAAACTAGACTAACACCTTGAACACAGCGAAGTTTATGTACATCACGCAGAATTTGTCTCTACCGGTTGAAAAGAAATATAAAAGGAACTATTTGTAGAAAGTTAATTCAGATTTCATAAAAACAGGCATTTATAGGCACTATACATTGAAATAGGCAGAAAAGGCAAAAATAGAATTTGCTGTAAGCAGCCTATGACACCCCAAAATAAATTTATGTCAAGCTTTCTTTATATCATCTCTAACGTAAAGGAATAAGCATTCTGCATATTCACAACATTGCATTACTGTCCATTACTACGTATTTGCAAAGGAGATATTTGAAACAAAGC
Source organism: Lepisma saccharinum (assembly GCA_022664845.1). Classification (NCBI taxonomy): domain Eukaryota; kingdom Metazoa; phylum Arthropoda; class Insecta; order Zygentoma; family Lepismatidae; genus Lepisma; species Lepisma saccharinum. The sequence goes on along the minus strand of JAGDQP010022882.1, from coordinate 333 downwards.
AACAGTTTTAACAAGCCCTAAACAGTAAAATCTAACATAGACATTAAATAATTTAATTTGTTTTATGTTATATTTACTGAATAAAACCTCAATAATAGTTCGGATTTACAAAAATTGCGATAAATCGGACCGTAATAATTACTGCGGAATCTCGTTACTTCCAACCTGTTACAAGGTATTAAGTAATATTCTGTTAACACGCCTAAGTGTATACGTAGATGAAATAATTGGAGACCACCAATGTGGATTTAAAAGAAATAGATCCACGTTGGACCAGATTTTCGCCTTGAGACAAATTTTGGAGAAGAAATGGGAATACAATGGGACGGTTCA
>JAGDQP010022881.1:0-22575 GCA_022664845.1 Lepisma saccharinum | reverse complement strand
TAAGTCTCCTATCTTGAGATAATTATTAGTCCTCCCAATGACTGACATTCCGTAAGTCTCCTATAATTATCCGTCTTCCCAATGATTGACATTCTGTAAGTCTCCTATCTTCTTATAATTATCCGTCCTCCCAATGATTGACATTCTGTATGTATCCTATCTTGTTATAATTATCAGTTCTCTCAACAGTTAACTTTTCATAAGTCTCCTATCCTTACAGTCATCATCATAATCATCTTATTATTGTGAATTCTCACGGTAGCTATTTTGTGTATTCTTCAGACTTTAAAAAAAGTTTTGTAAAAGATTGTTACTCAGGATATCTTTTAATTCGGACTATAAAGAATTATTCTTCTCTTTCTGAATACTTTAATAAAATGCACCGTTAATAGAAAAATATTTATTTTCCAGAATATTTCGCCCCACTTGCTGGAGCTTCCTTAGCTGTGATCTACACTATCTACAATGACTTAACATATACATTTATATACAATACAGTGGTTTAACAGTGTTTCCAGTTACTGATTTCTACTTACCCCGTTCCCTTCGTAACAACTTTCCCCATTGTTCCCTTAAGTTTCCAGCTTTCTTGTTTATTAATTTGTCTCCTCTTTTAATGATGAAAGCAGCTTCCCAAATGTCTCGTTCTTTCTGTGTTCTCACTGTTTTGATTTGTTTGTATCCCACGATATGATGCACTTCCTCTATTACATGTTGTGACAATTCTGAGCTGTCCGTTTGTTTTGTTATGTATCTTTGGTGTTCTTTTACCCTTGTTAAGTCTGACCAATATAAGATTTCTGACAAGAGCATGCAATTTCGTATATGCCGTCTGTTGCTTCCGTTTCTATTACCCTTTTGTGTTCATTGAAAATATTGTCTAATTTCATGTTGGTTTCAAAATCCCTTGTACCCCGAACCCCTTATATAACCTTTGTAGTTTTTTGGATGTACCTCTGAAGCCTGGTATCCCTATTCTAACTTCCGTAGGCGTTTGATTAGATTTGGTTGCAGATTTATTTTGAATTTGTTTTTGATCTAACTTTTTTCCACAATACAATCATTTCCTCCTTTGGATATCCATTCTTCTCGCCCGTGTCAATTATTTGCCTTACCTCCTTCTTTAATGCTTCTTCGTCGTTGCAAAGTTTCATGGCCCTTAAGAACATATTTTTCCACACGTTTTGCTTCATCTGTGCTGGGTGTCCCGAATTTTTATGAATATACTCATCACCTGCTGTTGGTTTCCTGTAAACCCTTGTATTGAATCTTCCTTCTTTCTTTTCTACTAAAATATCCAAATATGGCAAAGAACCCCCGTTTTCATCTTCTCTTGTTAATGAAATATTCTTATGTTCGCGGTTAATTTTTGATAAAGGACGTCTACTGCCTCTTTGTTTTCCCCTTCTACAAAATTTCCTATTATCAGGAAACTTAGGGGGAAAATGGGAAGTTGTTACGAAGGGAACGGGGTAATTAGGAATCAGTAACTGGCAACACTGTTAAACCACTGTATTGTATGTAAATGTATATGTTAAGTCATTGTAGATAGTGTAGATCACAGCTGAGGAAGCTCAGCGAGTGGGGCGAAATATTCTGGAAAATAAATATTTTTCTATTAACGGTGTATTTTATTAAAATATTCAGGAAGTTAAGATGAGCACCGTAAATTTTGGGAACTTTATAAATATTACTCTTCTAGTTATCTTAAAACTTAATTACTTTGAATTTCACAACAGACACGCAGGGACGGCGACAAGAGCGGAATTTGGGGGACCGCTCTCCACACTGGCTTGTATATTGATAAATCAAACTTAATAAACAGTTTTTAATTTACAAATATAAAATTTACAGTATTTTAGTACTGTAGATATTATTAAAATAATTTCATTGAAAAAAAACTCAATGAAATACGTCATAGCCTACCTGTGCCTCACTTAAGGAAAACCGTTTGGCGTTAGCGCTGCGCAGACACTACAAGTTTAGAACTAGCATCCATTCTTACCTAGAACGAAAAATATTTCACTGAGCTATTATTCTTGAAAACCTTTTTTGTCTTCTCACATTTATTAACAGAAACACCACTTGCAATTCGTATTAATGAAATAACGCTATACACAATACTTGACATTCTTAATAACCAGGTTTGATCGCGTAGTAGTTTTAAACTCTTTCAAAACCTTTTGTCACACCTCGATAAAGACCTCATCATTAAGCTAAGTTTGGTCAGTGAAGGAAATTAGCTCACATTAAATACTGGTGTAAACCATAGTTGCATCACTGCCCATATACTTAATTTTTGATTACTTACTAACTGAAATACATTAGCTGGTGTGCACGGTGCAAAAAATAAAAAGTTTTTGAATAACTTTATAGCAAGTAATGTCCAGTTGATTTTTTTTCACTTTCACTTTTTGCATCCACCTAAGACAGAAAGAATGTTCTAAACACGCTTTTCTTCTTATATTCAAAGTATAATATTTTAGGGGAAAATTAAACTTCTTTTTCGTCCTGCAAACGATGATAAATAGTATAATTTGTGAGGAAAGTTTTCAGATTTGGCGTATATAAACAAGAAGTATGGAAATTAGCTTAATACACCCGTATAAGCAGATCTACGATTCTAATATTGGAAAGCTGACGATCGGAAAACAGCCCTGATCACTTTACTACACGAGTGCTAAATGTATATTTATGATAAAAGTAATCAAATTTTGAATAATGATTTAACACGTTTCAATGTTGTCATTTTTCAATGAATTTTGTAGTTATTGTATGAAATGTGTTGAGTAAAATAATAAACACGTATTTACTAAAGGTTTTTCGTGCGAGTGTGTATATTTATAGTTCAGCAAGTGTATTGAGGCACAGAAGGGGACCGCGATAAACTTATCACTGGCTCTAGGAGGCCAGCGATTTGGAAAAGGTTGGGAATCGCTAATGAAGATACTGTACACTAGGACGCGGTGGTCCGTTCAGACATCTCATTTCATTATTTAAAATGCTAAATCGAGAAATGCCAATGGAAAAATTATTACTCTATGATACCGTTCCACCATATTAGCCCTTGGATGAAACTGATATCGAACGATTCGAATGTCAGGCTATCATGCATTCTCACCCTTTGTGTGTCATTTCTGTGTGAAAATCCTTTATTATCATCCTTCTCCTTAGTGCAAAAACGAGCACATAAAGATGAAAATAAAAGAACACAAAGGAACAGAAAGGAGAAAGAGAAAGACTGAGATGAAACAACAAAACATCTACAAAAAAAATAAATAAATAGAAAGATTAGAAGGGGAGGTTAGCCGCAGCATCTTGCAGACTCTTGTCTCTCAAGGCCACTTAACACACACACATTGGAAAGAGTATGAATGCTTCATCATTGCAGTGCGATGTTGCCAGATTGATGTACTCTTACGCAGATTATACACGAATATTGCCACATTTCTCTCTTTCTTTCTCAAAATTCTACGGAATTGAAACAAAAAAATGAAACACAACAATACCTGCTCTAAAAGGGAAGAAGAAGAAACAAGACGAAAAGAATGCATTTGAAATAAACAGGAAGGGGAATTCATAAACAAAGGGACAAGAAGCTATTCAAGGCTAAATATATTGTTAATCTTCCTTTTCCTTCTTTAAAAATATCCTAGTACACTTCACTGTCTTGCTTTCACACTCTCGCAAAATGGAAAAGAAAAGAAAGACATCACAGTAGTCTGACTTTTAGGTAATTGATATCGATCGACGTCATTCAGTAATGATGTAGTAAAGGAACTCGTAGGCAATCTGCTTGCGTCATGCTATGCATATAATAAAATTGAAAAAAAAAAAGGATTGTCATTACTAGATGCAGAAACTGATTTTAATAATTTTTGGTATCAACGTCCTTAGTCACCTAAAAATTTTAGTGATTTCAATTTGATGATACTGTTAGCAGGAGTCAAGATAATGTACCATCAAAAAACAGTCATTCCATTATTTATCACAATGAAATGAATTAAATATATTTTTCTGATTCAAATGATAATTGTTGTAAACCAGCTTAATGTAATTAAGTTTTGAAGAAACTGTAATATGTAAGATATGGGTAACTGCTGCTACTAATAGTACATAATAGTAGTAGTAGTAGTAGAAGTTATTGCTAATTTAGTATCTATTAGTATTAGTAATAGTATTATAACTGCTAGTGTTTCCAACAAATTATATTTGCCCTGCACCAACGGGCGGGCAAATTAGCTAGTATTCGAATATTACTGTCAGAAAGAGTAATTTTATTCGAAGAATATTTCAATAATTCCTAATAGCACAAGGGTAGCGGGTCAACATTATACAGTAATGCGTATATCGGTTATGATTGGCCGTTCTGCTGCAATATAGATAAACATTGACGTTGTACGATATTTCGACATTGAATACTATACCTAAGGCTTAAGAAACATCTTATATTTCAACCAGAAAACAAAGGGGAGGGGAAAGTTTGGAAGTTTAAAACACGAAGTTTAGAAAAATATCAACGTCCGAAAATCTCATCGCGCGATACCAATTGTCATCGCCCGAAATCATTCCGTGTACGAATACGCATAACGTTTCTAATTTGTTTTTCAAGTGTTGCACTTGTGGATCTCAGCTGGAGAGAAAGTCCGTTAATAACCACTGGACCACGGAATCTGAATAATACTCATAAAAACAATACAGAATCATATAGAGAGTGAACACTGCCTAGAATGTAATACTTTAATCTTCATGCTCCCCTGTACTTATTTTTCAATTGAAGCACTGGGATACCATTTGATATCGGAAGATGGCTCTCCGATAGCGATCATTATCGATCTCCGATATAATCAATCAATATCTTCAAAAATGTTTGTCATTCGTTATTGATCGATCTCGGCTAATATCGATGTGCTGCTGGGGATTGTTGGACTTCAACAATTCTGTCAATTATTCAAATTATTATTCGGAATATATTTATCTGCTACGATTCTCGCAGATGGGTCTATTCAGGACAACAGTGAACACTTTTTGAATTCCGATGATGACGTAAGTTGTCGGAGTTTACGGGAAACTTATTAATCCAAAGATCAATGTATAACTAAGCGAGCCCCTGACAGGGAAGTACGAGTAACAGTAGCGCTCCTAGCGTTAGGGAAACGCAACATCAAACAAAATCGATATTCAATACTTTGCGTGGCATGACAAGTTTGGTTCTAACTTGTAAGGCGAATTTGATAAGTATTTTTAAATTTTCCGGTTATATGATAGGCAAATCTCAAGTGTTACCATATATCGTGGCCTAGTAAAGTCTAGGCTAATTCCCCTGTCGCGAGAGACACTGTGTTAGCTGTTGTTGTCGATACCTAGCTGGGGATTTCCAATGCTAGAATACAGACAGAGATCTCTAAACGGATACTCTTTGCTTAACGATGGTATCTGCAAGTTGCGTCATACATCATTGTACCAACGTAAATGTTTTACTTGTTATTTACATACCTTGCGATTCTCTTATATTTGAATACATTACAAATGTTTCTCTAAGTTAGGACATTCCACATCGTGTAGTTTTCTTCAATAACATTTTCCTTTTTTTTTTTAAGTTTTAAATAACAACAGGACACTCAGTTATAATTAAAAGATTCTTTGTTGTTGCATGAAAATAAGCAATACTGTCATCAGCACAGACTAGCTTGTTAGAAAGCAGTAGAGTCATCTACTGTTAGTTTTGAAATCTCGCTGTATAGTTTGTAGGAAAAAAAAACACATTTAGTTACAAATTATTCGTATCTGCTATGATCTAAGATATTTTTCAACAAGTTTCACGAAGCGGTTATATAAAAAAACTTCTAATTTTGGATATGTACGGTTTTCGTTTTTATCAATTCATATACATATTCGACAGGTTTTTGTCCAATTTCCAGGGGAGGAAACTGCAGTAAATATACACGCAACATAAAATATCTTAGCAGCCTACGAACCAAAGTGTTTATAGCAGGAAGTTGATGTCGACATCTTCGACAAATACCAACCTAAATACATGTATTGCTAAAAAAAAAAAAAAAAAAAAAAAGAGCACTTCTAAATTGAATTCTACAATGTTAAAAGGATCTAAGTCAGTAAAATAAGTTTTCAGGAGAGCAAAGAAATCCACTTAAATTGTATTCTATAAAATGAAATATCACTTTTCTGGTTCTCTTATGAGACCAATGAAGATTTTTTTTTTTAATCCTAGGTATTCAAAAATCTCAAAGTTTTGTTATTTGTGGCGACATTTTAGAATCTGACTTAGTCCCTTTTAACATAGTATTCAGTAAAAGAGAAGTAATTTTAATATAATTGTGTTATTATGAATGTTATTGTGGGATCTTTATTCAAAAATAAACATTTCAAATGTGTATGCAGAAAGTTTTATAATTATAACAAAAAATAATGTTATTTAATAAATATATGCTTCTCCTTCGTAACACAATGTATGTTTCTGCTTGAATCTTTCCACCTTCTGGAACATGTTTTAGTCTTTTAGGCAAGCCTGAGTATGTCATCATAAAAGTATTTTTAGCCAGGGACATGACATACATAGTGATAAGTTTTGTGTGTGTGTGTGAATCTTTCTATTTTCTCAGCGCTGATAACCACGTTATAAAAATGTGTTGTTTTTTTAGTAGAAAATAGTAAATTTGGCGCAGAAGTTGGGGAATATAATGAGAATTATTTATTGCGTCAGTTAAACAATGTATTAACAAAAGGACTATGAGAACATAGGCACAAAGCCTGAACTCACAGAACAGCGGTTAACAAGTGTTCCAAATTTTATGGACACTTTTAAGCTCCCTGACGATCAATCGAAAAAAATAAATGAACAAAATTCTGTATAATTCATATTTTCGTACAATGTAGGTCAAGTGAACTTCAGAATGAACCAGCTGCTATCTATCGAGAACATGTCGACGCTAATCAACGAATCAAAACATTATACCAGATACTTTCACACGAACTGTAAATCTGAGTATGATCGAAAGATCATTTGTAGTTCCTTTTAACACAGATCAATGGAACATGGTCTCTAGAACAGATTCAAGGAGAAAAGTGAACAATAATTATTATTATTTCTTTTCTTTTTTTTTTTTTTACATTGGAGGATTTAATTTTAGAATCATCTACCCAAGGATTCCACCAGGATTTTCAGTTCGGGGTGGGTAGGTGTAAAGTCAAAATTGGGAGTATAAGTGGAGTTTTGCACGGTTTCTGACAATTTTTGATCGTAAACATTTTAAAGTTGTGGTGCGGGGTGCTCTCGAGGATTTGGGGGTGACACTCCGACAAAGGGGTTCTGGCGGAATCATTGCATCCATCTTCTCATCGCTTCTTCTGAACTCTTTCAATTCCGACACTATTTTAACACCTTATTTTACATCATACAAGTTTTGAGTGTACCAAATACCATTAAGATATTCTGGTAGCCTAGGTAATCAGGTAGTTGTTAATAAATGTTAATAAATCAGGTGGTTGTTGTTATCGATTTTGAACAAAATTCTTAACTAACTAACAAACGTAAATTGACTAGGGCCCGCAGGGCCACCAAGTCCGGACTTCTGGCCGACTTAGGCCACTTTCGTCCATGGAGTTTTTATATATTTGGGAAGATAATTTGTTTAGAGTTTGATGTGTCGTTGTCAGAAGCGGGGATAAAACACAGATGGCCGGGTGGGTGCTGAATTTTGCGTTTGAATTACATTTATTTGACACTTTATGATTATGTAGTACAAGTGTACCGGAAGTGCTCACAAACCGTAAACTAGGTTATAATAGACATATTTGCGAGGGGGGGGATGAGGATTAGTTTGTTTTTTTAATCAAGAGCGCCTTGAGATGCATGGTGAGTGTTTGTTTTACTTAATTTGAAGGAAGATATTTGCAAAGGTTTTAATTGGGTTTATTATTTACTTTTTGAGGAGATCTGGGTATTATATTTAGATATATTGGTTTTGGAGGATTTGGGAAATGATTTTTAATAATTTTGGGGATAGGTGTGGAAAAATTGATTTTAGCTTCAGGATTTGGTGCGGTTTTACATTTACATTACGGATTGAAGTTCGTTTTTGTTTTTTTGACGAAAGGTTCGTAGCCTACGAAGATGTGTCCATCGACTGACTTGAGTATATTCAGTCTGGCGTTTAGTAGTTCATCTGTGGTGGCATTGATAGCGGAGTGTGCGTTGGTAAGAGATTCTGGAAGTAAAGTCCAAGTAAGTATAGTAGAGACCCGTTTTGCAATGTTATTGGTGTGTTCTTGTACCATTTCTTTGATGTACTTTTCGTTTCCTGAATGCTGAACGGTCTGTGCGTTAGACGTTGGTTGTCCAGATGGGGGCATTAGGTGCTTCGGAGGCCCTGAAGATTTTTTGTGGCACCGATTTCTTCCCTTGTAAGGGTCGTTGAGGGCAGTTTGAGGCTGCAGTGCGGTGTCCAGTTCTCCTGAAAGTGGCGCAGTAGTTTGTGTTAGGCAAAATGGAACATGCTTTACTGAGATGTTCTTGGCCACATTTGAAACAGTGCGGTTTTGGGGTACATTTTTTATTTTCATGTTACTTCATGTATTTGTAACATGGGAGAGGTCTGGCTGAGTTTCTAGATTCTTCTGTACGTTATCTGTTAAAACCAATTGTGATTCGGTTTGTAATCAGACGGCTGACAAGATCAGGATCTTTGGTGAGCAGCCGCACCAGTGGGAGGAGGCCATTGCTGTTACGAATTCTGATTATGTTTGTAATTGGGTATTTCTTATTCTTCAGGTAATGTTTTAAGTTTTTTGTCCTGAGATTGGTGGGGATGCCTCTTATTACGCAAGTGAATGTGGTGTTCGTCTTTGGTTTGGTATAGATGGGTCGCCTGGCTTCAAAATCAGTCATTATTGCTTCGGGTCCAAAATCTACTCATGTGAATCTCTCTAGGAAATGTAGTTTGCTTGTTTCATTTTGGAAATGTATCCTAATTCCAGAGTTTCTTTCTATGGGATAAATGGTGGGGTTGGCGTCAGGTAGTTTGTTTTCGATGACTTGTAACAGCAATGGGTTAAGAAGATCTGCTTTTAGGTTGTTGACTGTGACTTCATGTCTGAGTTTGAGTTTTGGGATGTCTGTGTCGGCATAGTGTAGTCTTCTGGTACGGTGAGTTCACTTAGGGCCTGGTCTGAGGCGAGTGATCTAATGTCAGCATCTTCTTCTGGTTCAAGTTCTTCATTACTATGCTCTTCACTTGAGTCATAATCAGTTTGGTTGCTAAGTGGGTCATCATTTTCTTTTTTGGTGATTGCGGATAGGAACCTCTGGGGTCACTGTAGATCTGGGGATAAACTGAGGAGAAAGGGCTGGTTCGTAGCAGAGGGTTTGATACGTGTGAGGAGCAGCTTACATTTGTGGGTGTGCAGGTGGTACTTAGTTCATCTTGTAGGGATTCTTCAGAGGGGAGAATCCGGTTGTTTCTGCTTCAATATTGGCTGTTTTCTTTGGCTTCAGATTTTTCTTTTTGCTGCACTTCTGGAGGCTGCTACCTTAAATTTGGCTTCCTTTCTGGGTTCTTCTGATTGCGGATTTCGGAGGAAGTATCTCCAGTCGTTCTGTTTCTGCTTTCTCCCATCTGTGCTTTTCTTATTTCTTCCCATGATATGGAGGAGATGTCTTTGGATGAGGTGTTGGAGAGGAGAGCTGGCGCTATGGAGGGCAAGGCAGTGTTTTACCGTGGATGGGAGGGGTGATGGCTCTAGTACTGAAATTTAACGGAAGGGCTCGCGTGGCCTTAAAAGTGTTGCCCACGCAGGTGATCCTACAATACGGCTGTGTAGGGGGGGGGGGGGGGCTTCCTGTTTAACTTGCCGGCTTGGTTTGGGGTCGGGGAAGATTTCACGCCCTTTTCCCCAAACGGAAGACGACAGGTCCGCCGACTAGTGGATTTCTCCCAAGGATGTGCGTCTGATCACCCAAAACGTCACCGTGGTGTGATCAGAGGACCAGCCGGTACGTACGGACCTATCTCCTCCCGTTCAGTTATTGGAACAGTTCGAGAAATCTGGTAACAAAATATTACACGGCGAAGTGTACGCTTTTTCAGTATGTAGAGAAAGTAGCGTAAGGCAAGCTTATTGTATTGGTAATCTGTATTTACTACACGCTAAGTATTTGTTTTGTCTTGCTCGACGATTTAGTGTGCTGTTTTAATTTGACAAATGAACAATATCGTTTTGGAGGTGCTGATACGACACAAAACTTTTGATCTGTCGCAGAATAATTTTTTTTTTACTTGTCAGACAATTATAACTACTTAACCGTAAGCAGAGCAAACACAACTAGACGATATTATATACGAATCAAATTTGACGTTAAAGGTCAAAAGGACAATGTATCTAAAACTTTCGGGAACACACTTAATTAAAATACATTATAATAAAATAAGTTTTTATGCTTTCACTTACTTCTGTACAGGACAGCTTACAATTTACTTAATGTTGTTTTGCCTGCCATCTATCGGCCACATACGCGTTTAATTATGCTGTGCAGTGTGTACGATGGTTCATGAAGGTTAAATTGTTTCTGCATTGCCTTGTCCGATTTTCAATTTTATTGGCTAAAACCCTGCTCAAGGATCTCATGAAAATTTGGTCAACTCCGCATAAACACTTTCGGAGAAGTGCTACAAAGGAGAATGTAAAGTAAAGAAGCTTTGCTCGGTTCGCTTCATTTTACTTTTTGGCAAGAATGGTGATAGATCCCGGGTTGTCTCAGTGAAAGTAGGGATTGCTTTTAATCAACTGAGCTATGGAGAACGTAGAAAATTAGTTACTCTCCTCCCTATAGATTCAAGAATTTCGAACACTTTGTAAATATAAATCTAACACATTTTAAACACAAAACTAACGCCTTTTAAACACAACCCTTTTTATACTCCCCAAAATAACAGCTTTTTAAACATAAAACTGATCTTTTAAACACAAAACTAACGCCTTTGAAACACAACACTTTTATACTCCCCAAAATAACAACTTTTAAACATAAAACTGACCTTTTAAACACAACACTAATATCTTTTAAACACAAAACCAACATTTTAAACACAAAACAAACAACTTTTAGGCCTAAACACAAAACTAACATTTTTAAAGACAACTGACATCTAATAAACACAAAACTAGTACTTTTCAAACACAGATACATTCAAGATCATGCATCGTTCTGAACTGAAATCGGTTCGAATGATACACGTTTATTATGTAAATATAAACATGTCATGTTAAGACTTTTCCCACGTGATAATATAAAGATATATCTTCTTTTAAATTGATTTCATACTGGATGTCTCAGTCTCCAACTCCTAATCCGAAGTCAGCCTCCTTCCCCAACTTCCCACTTCTTACATCTACCCTTAAGCGATCGTAATTACAAAAAATACTATATCAACTTTCTAACTTGGGAAGAGACGTGAGCCATATAGAGGCACTAGCAACCACCAGATTATAGCCTACAAACCACTCACGTCATTTTTATGCCATGCCATAAAGCGATAAGATCATATCCAATGTATCTCCACAGAATATCAAATTTATCAACATCCAGCCCAGTGCTTGGTTAAGAGAACCTGCTGGGAAAGGGCACAGGTACACATAAAGCACGCTTGAAATCTTTCTTGTTTCTCTTTCCTTCACCGTTTCAACAGATGAAAGACAGATTCAATAGTCTGTAATTCAAATTAATGTACTCCTGACTCTTGGCAACGACATTTTAGCAGGAAAAGAGAAGAACTCGCATCGAAGAATTTAAGGAATCTTTTGTCGTATCTTGCATGAAAAATTCAATCTTACGAAGTACAAAGCATGGACCTGTTCAATGATAAAAACTAATTTGAGCTAATCGTAGATGCTGAGAGATCACTTCACTTCAAGGTAATCACTTCTCTTCTTGTTTGAAACTGAAATTCGTGAAAGTCGCTCTTCTTCTGAAGAAGAAACCTTCCAACTCTTACGTTTAATAATAATAATAACCACTGGCGTTACAGACTCGAAAGGTCCTGAACCTGTCCCAACGCCATCTGTCCGCGCTTGGTGGAACTACGTCCACCTGAGTGACGGCCGTGGAGTCAACATTGCGCGTCACCTTCACCACGAACATGCGTATCAGCGGCTTTCTAGACCAACTACAGTACGTTCACTGTTAGAAAATACGCTGAAAAATGTTCAAGTGACCTGAAATCGAATCCAGGTCCCTCCAATTGTCGACCGACTGCTCTACAGATAGAGTTGCCACCGATTTCCCAACTGAGCTATCATTGGCAGAATACTTGCCCGGGAAGTGGAGAAATCGGATTTCGAACTCCCGATCTGTGTGGAGGCCAAATTTTCTGTACAGTGTTCAACTTGTTCTGTCTTTGTATAAAAAGAATTTAACATCTATTATTTATTATTATTTCGAATGAAAATAAAATCAAGATATGCAATCAAGTAGACAAAACGAATATCTTTGTCTCGCTGATATTGCGAATCAAGTATAAGGAATTGCTATATTCACTGCGGATTTGCGCGTTTATCTTCTGATGAAGGATCTGGAGCTCGATTCATAGTGGAGACATATTGAACATTCTGGCTAAGAATTCAATTTGACTTGTTGATTTTGTCCTTTACAAGGAGACCGTCAATGAGACCATTTCGAAACCTACCCTAAAATTTTACTAGGAAAACTGCCCAAAACCGGCCCCATTTTGATTTTGAGTTTTAAAAAATAGATGGCAGTAAAAAATTGTTTTCAAAGCATGTAATATTTACTTTATATTGTTATGTACCATTTACCATTTTAGAAAATAGAATTAAAACTTTGTATATATTTAAAAAAAATATTTACTTTTTAGCCCCAGCACAATCCTCATGGGACCACAGCGAGCACATAACGCACATGGCCCACACTTTACGCATAATACAAATACAGGCAGAATATAAACATGAGAAAATAAGCGGTCCGGTTTGCGCGAATGTAGCCAAAATTTTGTTAAAACAATAACTTTTAACCAAACATCTAAATGAAACGGTTTAATGATAAACATTAACCTTGAACCTTAGCATTTAAGAATATATATAGGTCGAAAGGTTTACCTGCCAATATCTAGGATAAATAACGAAAAATGTAGCACAATGTAAAAACTTTTTCCACTGGCAAAACACGGACTGATAAGCAAGAAGTGAAGCGGGCGACGTGTGCACTCCGCTACAGAGTGGTAGAAGCCTAAACTACTATTTTCACTTGGTCCCGCTAAAGTTCAGGAGAATGCAGAGCCAGGAGACCGGGGGTCCGGTTTAGGGCACTTTCCCCTATACAAAAAATTAGCTGCCCACATTAAATACAAAGTAGCAACTACCGAGATAGGAGCGGAATATTGGTCGAAGTGTACAAAAAGTTTTTTATTATTATTATTATTATAATTATTCAATCAACAGAAGTCACTTCTTCTTCACTTTCGCCCGGCAGTGAAACACTGCCAAGTTGTAATGGCACTTCCCACACCGCAGCACTCCTCGCCAGCGACATATTTAGGGTATCTGGAGCCGCCGATTTTTTTTTTTTTTAATAGACAAAATTATATTGATCTTATTCAACTTTATTTTGGTAAACTATTTTGTATTGACCATTGTAGTACATTTTGATTTCAGTCCGTCACGATTACACTGTCAAGGGCCTGCTAGTTAAATTCCACAAAACATCCATACCCCAAGCGGGATTTAAACCCACGACTTTCGAGTCGCTGGCCTAAAGCCTCAGACCACACGGCTACCTGGTCTGCTTCAGTTAGATTTGGAACGAAAGAACTACAATTGATAATAAATATGATAGTGTCATAGTGCATAGCGCACTAGAACTCATAAATTGCTATGAAATACAATGGACAGCGATCTCGAGATCTTGTCCATTGATGAGCGATACGTTTCCAAAGATTATGACGTCATTATTTAATTGAAGTTTCAGCACTCATCAATCGACAGGATTTCGGGATCGCTGTTCATTGTATTTCATAGTAATTTGTGAGTTCTAGTGCGCCTACATTTTTGATAGTACTCTTAGTTTTTTTTTAATATTTTGAAAAATGTTTAAAATGGAGGGTTTTGAGCGAGGAGTCCTCTTAATAGCTAATGGAATCGAGATGGGCCGAAATCAATAAAATGGACCGAAAAAACAAGGTTTACTGAAATTATTTCCTTCACAATCACATTCTTAAATTCCGTCTATACTGCACTTCCGTATTCATAAACATTGCTCCTATACTGATAAGTCCTGGGTCATTATTGGACGATATATTACCACGTGATTTGAATTGTAATTATGCAGGCGTATTATTTGATGCTAGTAGCCAAGAAACTATGCTTGCTTTTTTTTTTTTAAAGGAACGTATTTCTGGTTTTGGTGTAGGGAATCCAGCACTAAATCTACAACTACCATTTTTAAACATACTGTAAATATTTGTGCTCCGTTTTGAAACCTTCTGAACTTAAGGTTAGTGTAAAGCAATTATTTTTAATGATAGATGGCAGCACTACCTCTGTATGGCTGTACTTTTTTTTCGTTGCACGAAATTCCAGTGTTGCTCCTACAAATTTAAGCCTAGAGAGTTCCAACTTTCTGCGAAGAAACTTCATAACCATTCACAAAACCCGTGCCGTGCCGTGCCGTTAAAAAACTGGCTCAGTTTTCTCAGTTTAGAAGCAAAGGCTCAGTTCTGTCAGGTGGAGGGAAATTTCCCGGAAAACGGGGAAATCTGAGCCACGTGAAAGGTGAAAAGGAAAACAAAAATCGGGATTTTTTAATTTAATTTTCATCAATTTTGAAAGTAAAAGCAGGCGGGAAATTTTACCAAAAATCGGGATTTTTTTCAATAATTTTGAGAAAAATATTAAGCTGACAACACTGAGCAAAGTTCTTCTGTCTGTGACTCGAAAACTCCAATCCACATCGTTTTTTGCACTGTCGAGGTACTCGCTGATCACCCATACCATTACAAAAACACTACACTTTTATCCTGTGCATTTATCGACAGTAACCTCAGGCTCTCAAAAGAGTTCTTCCTCTTTCCCCATCACGTGCTGCAACTACATTGCAACACAGTGAAAGGTTTGTACTGCAGCAACAGTCCATTCCAGAATTTTAAAAAAAAAAAAGGACATTGCTGTGAGCGATGGCAAGGCGAGCAACAAACAATACAACACATGACACCTCTTTGGGTTCATCCTGAAAGCAATCGATTGCTCTCTAATGGCGGGAGACATCTCGACTGGTCATTTCAATTCAAATTCCATTCCTCTTCGGTATCGGATAACGGGTACGCCACAATCGATGGCACCGGGGATGACCAGATGGGCTCTTCGTGATGACCCATTACTCGTCTCCGCGTGATGGATGGCTCGTATCACGTGTTTCATTACACGCACCACTGGCTCTTTGCTGAATTATGCGGGTTGGCATTCCCTATGTGATTTTTCCCACCTCATGTCCCAGAGGGGACAAAAAAAAGATAAAAGAATATATACATACAGGTTTGGATTTCAGTCGCTAACCGAGATTAGGTAAAGTCACATATCATTCAAATTGACAAAAAGATTCTTTATCTGTTTTCTCGAAGAAATCGTATGTTCCTTTCGGTGAGCGTAGTCGTGGGTTCAGACTCGATTAAGGTACAATGAATACAATAGTTCGGAGCCACCTTAGATTTTAAAAAATTAAGGGTACAATGAATACAATAGTTCGGAGCCACCTTAGATTTTAAAAAATTAAGGGTACAATGAATACAATAGTTCGGAGCCACCTTAGATTTAAAAAAAATAAGGGTACAATGAATACAATAGTTCGGAGCCACCTTAGATTTAAAAAAAATAAGGGTACAATGAATACAATAGTTCGGAGCCACCTTAGATTTAAAAAAATTAAGGGTACAATGAATACAATAGTTCGGAGCCACCTTAGATTTAAAAAAAAAGATCGTAATAATAAAGAAGCCACTAAATCATATAAGCTCGTTTACCACGTTAATAACTAAAAAAAAAAAAAACAATATGGTTGGATATCCGTACAATGATACTCGATGTGACAACGTTAAATTTTAGCATTTCCGGCGGATTTCCTATGCTTTACAAGTTTTTCCGCGTTTCACCATAACGATAGTGCACTTCTAGAAAAGTCCCAAAACAAGAATATAACATTACTGTAACATTTAAGCTGTAGCAGTTTAGCTATAGGTCCAACGACCTGCTTCAAGTCAAAAAGCAGTTTTCTTTTTTAAGAATTGAAAAACTAATTAAGAAGAGAATCCACTCTCAAATTCTGCCTCGCGACCTATCGTTCATGACCTACGGGACCAGTGGCGCAACGAGGAGTGTCCAGGGGATCCGGACCCCGTCTGAAATTCCGAATTCTTCAAATCATTCGTATAAATTTAGGCGTAATTATGTTCATTTCGTAGATACACAAACGTTGGATTCCCGAAACAAACTGGATGACCCCCTCCAATACGAAATTCTGGCTACGTTCCTGGCCACCAAGAACTTTTATGCATACGGGGCCCCTAACGTGACAGATGGAAACAATCTATAAATCAAGTGGAGCTTCCGAGAATTGATTTGTATAACTACGCTGGATATATCATCATCATCATATTCAGCCGTTTTCTATCCACTGCTGGATGAAGGCCTCCCCCTTTTCTTTCCACATATCTCGGTCTGCTGCTATCCTCATCCATGTAGCTCCCGAAAAACGCTTGATTTCATCTACCCATCTTACATTTGGACGTCGTCTCGGTCGTATAAACCATTAAAATATGATGTCATCAGGTTGTTAGTGTTGCCAACCTGGTACAAAGTTTTTTTTTTTTAAAAAAAAGGTGCTACGACGGTTTGGTATCCTCCCGTTATCATAAACACTGTATAAGAAAAACAGTGTTGCAATTGTGAATATTATACTAGGTTAAACGCGTGAAAAAAATCTTTGTACCACGCAAGGAACAGTGACAACCCGATGATATATTTTAACTTTTCAAATACGTATTATTGATACAAATCAACTCTATTCATTGCAAAATGTTCTCTTTTTTTAGGGTAAAAATCTATTTTGGGCTGGCTCTGAACCTCCAAAATGAAGCAGAATTTAACCCTACTTATTCAGACTTTGTTTTATCTCTTTGTTTTGATGTCAGGAAATCTGTTGCGGAGTCTGACACTCAAATTCTGTAATGACCCTAAAAGTTGCACAAAAATCAAAATTTTGATTTTACACAGAAAACACTTAAATTTCTGTTACCTCTGCAGTTCAGCACCTGATCTCTTTAGAACGTGTTCAAAAACTTTCTGGTTTTGTCGTGCACCTCTCTCGCAAGTTTCCACTGTAAGCCAAACTGTACATCAGTGGTAGAGCGCTGTGTTCGCATTCGGAAGGTTTGATTCCAGCCACCGACCATCCTGACCGAACTTTTCCAGGCAAATGCCGGGATGATACCTTCAACTTAGGACCTGTCTGACTCTTTCCCGCATCCCTTCCCTTATCCCGGCCTGAGTATCAGATTCCTAACGGGCATAAATAAATTCAAAATTACGAGTCAACTTACAAAAGTAAGTCCTATTTATGAGTTACATCAAGTAAGAGGCATTTCTGAAGGAAGTCGGCGAGGACCTACTATCTCGACAGAGACCTGATGTGACACGAAAATTCTACGAGAAATCTCAATGCGGATCGTCGACTGCTGGATTCGAACTCAGAACTTCTCGAATGAGAAGCCAACGCTCTACGAACTGACCCACGGTTCCTGAACACATTATTTATACCTCTTGTACAAAACAACAACAACAACAAACAAACAAACAAAAAAGCTCAGACAATTTAAGAAGACGTGTACAAAAAGTGTTAAAAATAAGTTTATTGCTTTTTGCAGTGTAGATCAAAAGAAAAACACAGCTTCAAAGAAAAAAAAAAGAAGAATCGGTCAAACAAATAAATAAATAAATGAAAGTATAATAACATAAACAGAAGATTAGAGAGAGGAGGAGCATTGAATATGAAACAGGGGGTTAGAAAAGAAAGAAAGAAGAAGATGGAAGATACTGATCATGATTTCGCTATGAAGCGAACGATATAGTAAGCTACGAGAACCGCTGCGATACATCATCCATTTTATAAATCATATTTTAGAAAACAGCTAAACTGATTATACTGGGTATATACTGTATATATGTTCATTTATATAGTTAACAGACTTCCCCCCTCGCTCCAAAATGCATGAACTAAGTTTCTTCTTTGAGGAATAAATAAAAAATAATAATTGAACGAAAAAATAACCTCAAAAGGTAGTGTTTTCTGTGCTTTAGCACTACAATAGATAAACACTGGAAACCACACACACACACACTCACAACATACGCACACATAGTCACTTAGTGTCTATGGCTCTAACGGAGAATAACAGGAAACTGATCCAACATCTGACCCCAGCAGGAGAAGGCCACAAAACTGATGATGAACGCCACTGGTAGGAAAGGAAAAAAAAATTGATGATAGACACGCCATCCATCAAACAGGCAGAGCGAGAGAGAGAAGTAGAAACGCGCAATATGGACGGCCAGTGAAGGGAGGACTAACAGGGGCCAAGGGGTGCTTGTTTCCCTGTGTGATTAAGTATTCACACATCGCTGAACCTCCGGGATACGAAAAAAAGTAGCCACTAAAAAATAATAATAAAAAAGATAGATACAAAAATCACGTTAAGTGTGATAGCGGCAACGTAGGCCCACTAAAAGGATATAAAAGGAAACGGTGTTTTTTAAAATACTGTTCTATAATTTGTAGTACTTTATTACTATTAGAGCATTAAGAAGCCTCAGTACCTACACTGCGCGCCTGTGTGTGTGTGTGTGACTTGTGACTAGCGACAGGAACGGCACCTTGCGATTACACAAGTTAATCGCGTGTGCAATATAAAAAAATACCGAACCTGACTTACCTAACCTCCACATGCGTTTGTTCACTAATTTTATTAAATTTCCTAATGCGTTTATATCTAGGTATATATTAAAAAGAAAAAAAAAGTTTTCACTCAGAAAAAAAAACTAAAAAATCTACAGTCGGGTTCGAACCCATGTTCCTTGGATTAGCTTTCCGACATACTACCAATACGCTAAATTAACAACTGAAACCCCTTCCTTGAAAATAATATTTACCTTTAAGGAGTAATGCGCATGCGCAAGAATGGCTCACCCTCGGGTGCTTATCCTGTCTCTAGTCGAAAGTGTGTGTGTACTGCCATCTAAAGCTTTACAGTAACTTTACAAGAAAATTTAACGTTTTTCATTTTTTTTTTAAATTTTAATTTTATTTTTCAAATATTATTTACAAGAAGGGCAGAGAACGTCAAATAAGAGGTTAAAAGTGTATTGGTGGGTCAATTATGCCAATTTGATTTGGAAAGACTATGATTAGTACCAATAAAAGGCTATTGTTACTTGAAATTTCTTAGAAAACAATTTCTCAAAGAATTACGAAAAAAAAAAAATGATCGGAAATGTACAACCCAAGAAGACGAAATAAACAGGACTTGTTGTTGGGTTTGTTTAAGTTGGATTGGAAGCGAATTCCACAATAGTATAGCTTGATACTAAAAAACTTTCGACCCATGCTATTTTTTTTTTTTTTTTTAATTTTGGTTCCGGTATAACGAAACAGTTATGAAAAGCTGGACCTGCATAACGATACTTGTTGTCTGTCCTGGAGGCAGAGAGGGCCATCAAGAGGGCATTATTGCCATTCATTGATAAAAATTATATTTATTAAGGGTATTGTAAAGCAACGTTCTCTAATGTTAGGGGGCAGCACTGTCTGTGAATTTTTATCGTTGTACGAAATTGCAATGCTGCTTCTATAAATTCACGCCTAGAGAGTTCAGATAAGAAAATTTATAATTATTTCAATGGTTCTATTAGTTCAATTTTTTCTTTCTTGTTCATTGTTGAAATCGCTTCATTCCTGTTGTGAATATCCAAACATATACCAATGAAGGTCCTTCAGGTACACGAAAATAGAAAAAAGATGGCACGAATTGAACTCTTGAATTGCTTATGAACTCTTTAGAGTTGAATTTGTAGTAGTAGTATTACAATTTCGTGTAATCAAAAACAATACTCAGTAAATCTCGAGAGTTAGGGAAATTTCGAAAGTCAGGAATTCCCGAGAAATTGTGAAGTTTCGAAAGTCGGGAATTCCCAAGACGTTGGGAAGCCTGGGAAGTTTTGAATGTCTGGAATTTTCGTAGAGTTAGAAGTCTTGAAAGTCGGGAATTCCGGAGATATTATGAAGTCTCGAAAGTCAGGAATCCCTATATTCCACCATTCAACTGGCAGCAACGAGTAAAATGCTTTTAGAAACAGTCATGATGGCCAATATGAACTGCGACTGAACCTCCGCCAGCTTCCCATGTATCTGAACTGAATGACATTTTAGTTTACCCAGCACACCAAAGGAATATAGGCTCCGATCTCTTTAATGAAGAAAGCGCAGGAGGAAAAAAGTCCTAAACCAAACAAACACTGAGAGAGAGAAAAAAAACACGACTCTCCCTAATCGGAATGGAAAGGAACAGATGCGAATTAAGCCTGTGTGCATGGGTGAGGTTAGGAGTATTCCAATGGATTCAACCACCTGAACAGTTTTCCAATATCCGTTAATTGCTCGTTTCCCAGCCCCCTTCCTCTTTGGCATCAGCCGCGCCTCCACCCACACAAACTCACTCATTTTAAGCTTACAACATGCATCCCCATGGGTCGAACCCAATACTGGTCGTTAGGAATGGGCTGTGATAACCCCTGCGGAAGAACTACACAGTATGTGAGCAAAGAAAAGATAAAAACAGAGAGACGGACAAATAGTGCTTAACAAAGGTCAGATACCACCCTCCAGTTAATCCACTCCATTTGTCTGCCGCACCTAAGCCTTAGCAACGCGCAGGGATGTTATCAATGGTTTCAGAGAGTCTCAGCTGTAATAGTAACTTTTGATCTTTTTTGCTTTTACTATTTTTCTCTTCGAATAAGGATACATTTGCAGAAAAACACAATTAAGCACGTTAGTAAGCTTGAAACATGTGTTGGTTTTCATGCCAAAACACACACACACACTCATTCTATATATTGTCTTACTTTGCTGTTAGTTTCCATTGATTTTCTTCCTTAATTTCCAAATGAAGAAATATAATTTGTAAAACGGCGTATAGATAGCCTCACAGTACTGCATGGCTTTGATACAACTCTTGACGATAACACCGGCGAAACAAATGAAGAAACTAGTGACCAGGGCCTTTGTTGAAGTATCATATCAACACTTACCTGGTGAAACTGTGACTTGCAAAACCTCAGTTCAAAATGGCTGGCAGCAGGACTCTAACCTAAACTCTTCCCACACGTCGATTCAAAGTCCACACTCTTAACCACATGATAGGGTTCTGTGAACACATATTAGAACGCAAGTTATATTTTTGGACTTTATTATGATAGCTTTGGACGTAACCCGTCCCCGTACGAATTTTCCTCCTCGAGTACGAAGAACAGCGATGGCTCACTGGTAAAGAGCTCACCTCTGATACTTGGGGCTCTCGATTCGATCCTGGTTCGTTCTATGTGGGTTTTGTGTTGGAAAAACACCATGTATGTGGATTTTCTCCCCATTTTCCTCCCACTTCCTACATTCCATGAATTCATCCTACCATCATCACCCATACTGCGTGAGCCGAAGTTGCCTAAAGGTCAATCAATCTTGAGAACTAACGTGACAGTTGAAGAAGGAACCACGATTTATTCCAGCTACTATTTCAACGCTTTCCTGGTGGTCCCGTGGGGGAAGGCAACCCTTGACAGAAACCTCAGTCAGAATATCCAGTATGATCAGTGTTCGAATCCACCGTCTTTTAGACATTAGCGTTCAACATTTCAAAACACGTGTCATTGATTTTACTTGATGTTATTATTGTTGTGAGAACCGGAACTGTAACATATAAAGATTTATATAAGATTTGTGTGTTTTTGCTGTTACCAAAGTTTTTATCTCTTTTAGCGTAAAGTAAGAACTGTGATTGCATATTTATTTTTAGCCCATCTTGTTGCCTTTTGACATATACTCAGTTAGACACGCACATATACTGACACGCACGCACGCACACACGCAAGGGCCTTCCTTTTCCTTTTTTTTGAGTTGGGTGAGGAATCAAATCTGAAATTAAATAATTAAAAGAGACCGATGGGGAAAAAAGAATGGTCCCTGATAGGCAGAAGGGTTATCGCAATAGCTTTCTGTCCGCATGTTCAAGACCCATGTGAGTCAATTCAACAGAGTGGTTTAGAGTCCACCTTACTAGAAACTGTTGGTCCCACCGTTCGGAAGTTCATTCAACAGACAATAATAATGGCCTAGGCGTCTCTTTAGTATACGCCAGGCTTTCCATTTCGAATCATAAAGGGACGGTCACAGGTAGTGTGTGTTAAAAGTGATGTGCATCCGTATAATGATAGAATATATATATA
>JAGDQP010022880.1:0-10315 GCA_022664845.1 Lepisma saccharinum | reverse complement strand
GAGAGAGAGTAAGAAGAGGGAGGAATGGAGGTAACTTTTTGGGAACAGCAGGGCCCGACTTGGGCTGTAGTGTCATGGAAGAAGAAGAAGTGTCTATACCGACTGGTTGTGATGAGCACAATCCTCAAAAGAGAACAATCAGAAGTGACAGAAAAAGCGTGACAAAACTCGACTTGATTTCGATGGAGGGGGAATGCTCGTGTTCCTTAACAAAAGAATTATAACATCCAGTCATTGAAAAGTATCTTTAGATTGGTTTTCTTATATTTCGATATACTGTATTAAGTGAAAGAAGTATTAACTTTAACAGTTTCAAATTTTAAAAATAAGACTTCCATCTTGCGTAAAAGAAAGTTGTAAACAATTATATACAGTAGAACTCGGTTATAACGACATCCAAGGGACTTGAAAAATAGTGTGGTTAAAACCGAATGTCATTGTAACCTAGGTGTATACAGTTATGAGGAATATGTTAATACCACAGAATACCTGACGATAGGCAAAGTATCCTTATAACCGTTGTCACTATAACTGAGGTACACTGCATTAAATATCAAATCATACAAAATTATCGTAAGTATTTAAGATAGAAGAAGATAATACAGTAGAACAGTTAAATGATAGAAAACATTATATATTACTTTTGATTATATATGCATAATTTGCATTGTTCCAAATAGCACAGAATATCCCTGGGATATCCGATTTAGATCCACAATATGCGTACAATGTCTCACAATATTTGGGATCAAATAAAGATATTATTTCCAGGATATTATTTTTAGAATATTGTGAGTTGGAGTTTCAGGAATATTCTGAAAATGATCTCCAAAGAATGATTGTTCTATATACTTGGAAAATCCCCAGGGATATCCTTAGGATATGCGCTCATTCCGGATATTTTGATATTCGTAGAATATTCTACGCATATACCATATATATCGTAGAATATCCTCGGGGGAATTCGTAGCATATTCTTAGAATGTACATGTGCTGTGTATGGTAGAACAATGTTGAAGAAAGTACCAAGTACCGAAGGGTAAAACTAAATACAAATATCGAGAAATTCTGGTATCGACCTATCTCTAATTTATATATTACTTAATTACTTTTAATTAAATATGTATTATTTGCATTTAAGAACAATGTTCAAGAAAGTACCGAGTATCGAAGGTCAGAAATAAGTATCGGTATCGAGTATCGAAAAAAATCTGGGATCGCCCCATCTATACTTAAAAGTAAAATATAAACCAGGTGTGTTCAACCAGTGGTTCATTATTTCTTTTAAGTTGTTAGATGGACCTTTTTTGTTTGAAAAGTTAACAAGAATCTTGCATTTTCATACCGAAATATTGAAAATACTTGTATTTTACTGCTAGCAACATTTTTTGTTGTGTATTTGTATTCCCTTATACATTTTTTTTCATGTTATATATTTCATTCCTATGTTTTCAAATTGAATGCAGTCAATATTTTTGAAGAAACGATTTGAAAATATTACTTTTCATGTGAACTTCTACTATTACAGTTATTTGTCATGTGTAATGAGACTGATTTACATAAAGTTCCCTCCACATCATAGATATTTTTTTTTTCGGTTTAGAACATTAGAGTATTGATCCATCTCGTAAGTTTATACTTCCCGAAGAAAAAGAAAGTGGTACATTACCGGTACGTAAAACCTTATATACATATCTTTATTATTAGAATTTGTATATACGAAAACTTTCTCGTTTATTGTCGATATTGGGTCATTTGTATAGCAATTTCACTAGAAACTGTGACCTATTTTTAGTAAGTAGTTCATTCCGTGAAATGATAACTTGTCACGACTGATAAATTAGGTAGCTAAATATGTACCTATGTCAAGTTTAAAGTTTCATCAACACGCATGACGTTCTCCGCGATGATAAATTCAACGATCAATCTCATTACAAAGAAACACGATTGATTACCCGTAAACATAAACATATTTACCATTACGCGAGAAAGACCTCTCTACGTGTCATTATTAATCTACTAACTAGAAACTAATGGAATTCAATATTATTTAAAGACACGAACTGAACATTTACTAATAGAATGTTATAAATGAGACAACTATGGTTATTAGGTATCAATTTCTGAATTAATAAAGAAACATTGATGGTTAAATATTATACCGAGGTTCACAATGGCTGATTTCGTTTCAAGCCTAATGCTCTCAAACGGATAAGTGAAATCGACTTCAGTTACGGGCCGGCGGATCAGTTCTAGTGGGGTCACGGGTTGGGCTAGACAAACTCGGGTCATGGATTGGATCAGTGTAACTTAAGTCGGGTATAGGGTCAAGTGAAGTCAGATTCACTTGGATCACGGCTCCGGTCATATCGAGCTTATTCAGTCACAGGCTGGGCAGACGCACAGTACCTCCATATGCTTGTTAATGTTTATGTAACCTATTTTTGTTAATAACTTTTGAACGAATTATCATTAAGATACGTCGATTTGAGACAAAGTGCCATATTGTGACGGTCCTAACTCAAAACTGCCAAATTTTAAGATACGTCACTTTGTGATGGGAGCGACGATATATCAGGCGCTCACACACACACACACACACACACACATCCCATGTCTTCCAATTTCTCTTCTTTTGAGGTTAGATTTGTGAAAAAAAAACATTGCACGATGATTCTATCTTTCTCTTTTCATTTAGTCGTTTATTCTAATAATATAATAACTTTCACTCGCTTTGCTTCACTGGGGGGCGCTTCCCCAAAGCCCCCGTGGGGGTTGCACCCCGATAGGGAAGGTTTGTCCAACTCATTGTAACCTACTCTTTGTCATACACCTTCATACCAAATTTCGTTTCTCTAATTTCACGCACCCGTGATCTTGGTGTCATTTAATACACGTCGTGAACGCAAACAACGCAGTATTAGTTTGAACTTTCGTTTGCAGAGAAAACGCCCTTACATACTCTATTTCGTCATTATTTATATGCGGAATTAAATGTTCGTTAGCAAGGAAACCGTAACGTGATGATGGTTCATGATCTTGGTGTCATTCTGCTGTACCTCTATATTTAGTTTGGAATTGTAGTCTGTAAGTGGTGAACGTATTTAATTCCTAGTTCTCGAAATCGTTTACACTGAACTAAAATATTTAATAAATAGTATTGTTTTAAAAGTGGAAAAGAAGATAATGACTTCTCCATATATAAGAACATATTTTTCTTTCTTTTTTCTAAAAATAAAATTACGCCATTTACTTTGTTTTGGGTGCAACTTCCTGTTTGTGCTTACACATATAAAATATCGTTGAACTTTTAAACTATACGCTTGTCAGCAAACAGAAGTCTTAAACTATCTCTCAGGACATTCACCCTATAACACGCCATTCCATGTTAAAGCACGTAATATACTTACTTTAAAATACGCACCCCGACCTTCAACTGTTCTGTTTGGTACGTAATCTGATTAATACCGTAGAAGAAAAGAACATTGAAAAATCTAAACGGAAATGTTGGAAGAAACAAGAAAGAATAAAATAGAAAAAAAATAAAAAAAATAACGTTAATGACTTCCAAGAGGTGAGGTTGAATGCGCATGCGC
Source organism: Lepisma saccharinum (assembly GCA_022664845.1). Taxonomy (NCBI): domain Eukaryota; kingdom Metazoa; phylum Arthropoda; class Insecta; order Zygentoma; family Lepismatidae; genus Lepisma; species Lepisma saccharinum. Next base: position 6,719 of record JAGDQP010022880.1, on the reverse strand, counting down.
AATGTTAACGTCGTGCGTTGTACGAGTAATTTGCTTGATGAATCCGATCGAAGCCACTACTGCTTCATAAAAGCTGTATGTGTTATTCTCGGAATATATCGATCGTTTCTCTTACTCATGTCTGAAGAGAGAAACTTTTCACAGCTTAACAGAGAAGTAGAGGTACTACTTACAAATTAGTCGCATTAGCATATCGTAATACTTAATTTTCTTTCTTTTTTTCACCTTGACGAAACTGACTCACAGTGTTCATTAAAGAACAATTTGTTCGAAGGTATTTTCTTATATAGGGTGTCCTCGAAATAACGGTGCAAACTTCGAGAGGGGATTATATACATCAAAACAAGAAAAAAGTTCCTTTGTCCAAAAATCTGATTAGTTTTGGAGATACAAACACTGAAAGTCACGGTGGAATCGTCACAAATGACGTCATAGCTCTACACATGATGACGTAAGCGGTGTCGGCTTAGCAAGTTTAAACCCCTGTAGCTCCAAAACTAAGCATTTTCGAAATTTGTTCAAAAGAACTTTTTTCTTGTTTTATTGTAAATAATCATTACTTTAGGGACACTCTGTATACATTTTCACGAATAAAGTTATGATGAAAACAGGAAACAATTCGCATTTAATAAATGTGAGTGATAAAACTATGAGGGACATATTTTCTCAGTTGATTCCGGGTATGGCTTACCGGGAACTAAAGCACACACAGCCATAACCCAACCGTTGTTTGTGTGTGGTTTGAGGACTAACCGAAGGAAAGTTTTTTTTTTATTTAGGGCATAAAATTAAGTTTAAAAGCTGCGTTCTGTTAAAAATTACCTGGTCGTTAAAATAAAATAAAATTGAATAACACCAGCGTTAAAACTTTAAATTTAGTACTAACTTAATCATTGAAAATAAAGTCATAATATCAAATGCGTTTTACAAAGCAGGTTCTATGGCTGACCAATTAGCATAAAGCTATGAAGAACACTATCGTTAAAAGTAATTTATCTAGAAATCTTTAAATTAGAATAAATAAATCGTCTCACTACTCATTTTTCATAACATCCAAACAATTTTTATTTTTTCGTAATTTTTATTGTTTTTGTTTGGGGGCGGGTAGTGAGAGGTGATTCAGTGTTGTTAATACAGCCCTCACAACAGAAAATATTTGCTACCGCCTGGGTACGGAGCCGTTATCATAACGTATTTATGATTTACTTCTTAAGGGATTATTAATTAGTTAATCACTCATTATTTTTAACTTATGAACGCTCAGGAACACCACAGGGAAACAAATGTAAAACATACTTTAAAATGTTCCAATCAAATAAAATGATATCATCCTCTTTTGATGAAATTAGGGACTTTTAATATTTATTTTTGGGACACCCAGACACAACCCTAAAATTCGGGACGTATAGTCACTGTAGACATATAGGGAAAAGTTTGGCTAAACGATAAAGTCGGTTAAAGCGGGAAGTTGTTACCCCGAGCCCAGACTATTTGAATTACTTACTGGGTGCACCACAGAGGCAGTTACCGAGCCGCCGTAGCTCAGTGGTAGAGCATTAGCGTAGTATTCAGGAGGTCCGAGGTTAATTCCCAGCGGCCGTCCATCCTACTAAAGGTTTCTCCAGGTTTTTTTCCTCAGTCATACTAGGCAAATCCTGGGATAACACCTTCCCGAATCCTTTCCCCTCCTTTTATCCCGGCCTGAGCCTTAGATGCCTAAAGACGCTAAATAAGAATTCAAATCCATATTCACAGAGGCAGTTGCGTCAGTTGGAGTCAGTGTTGCCAACCGTAGGGACATGTCCCTACTAATATTGATATTTTAGACATATTTCACGAAAGTAGGGACGGATTTTGAAATTCTGTTAAATTATAGGGATTTTTTAGCTGTATTCTTTTAGCATTTTCTTTAATAAAACTGCTATCGACATTGATCAATAACGGTAGCCATGGTACACGTACATTGAAATAGGGACATTTGATTAACATTAGGGACAATTTTCTTAGTCGGTAGGGACCTGACAGAAAAATGATTGGCAACACTGGTTGGAGTGGTGATTTCTATAATAGCGAGTCTCCGAGTGAAGTTCGCTTAAAAACAGGCTTTTTCTGCGATTCTATTTATATTAACATCAAGTTTGTTGCTCGATTGCGGATTTGTTAAACTAGGGCTGCAGAATATATGCGCCTCACCTTATTTAACATAGTGGTAGCTTTTTTCATCTTGTTCAACATGCTGAGCAGAGCCATCTTGAAATCCTAATGGACAAAATGGTAAGGCAAGCTGTTGGGCAAAATGCGGTGCGCTATATATACATGGAGATTCTAAGTAGGAAATTTCTGAAACAAAACTTTTATATAACAATAGAAAGAGGAATAGTTTTGGAAATGTTCTAAACTATTTTGCAATTTTTGTTTAACTTATCAAAACATAAATTACATTATTAATTTATCGTTCACAGTGGTTTATTTATTGATACCTTATTTTCCTGTACTATTATCATCACTGTTCTCTTAGCTCTTCCACTCATAAGCAGAGGTTTATGTTAATGATTTTCGATGTGTGATTGAATTTGTTGTTGATTTAAATCACTATCCCATTTTATCAAACCAGTTATTTTTAACGGGGAAAACTTTTTTTTAAGTAGTAGAAGGGTGATAGTTTCATTCGAGCCGAAAAGCATTACCACAAGAACATTACGATATAACTTCTGTGAATTTCGAGGTTTCGTCCCTCCTAACTCCGCTCCACCTGGTCCATCGAACCTTACATTTTTTGTATTCCACATATCTCACAATTCTCTATCAGATGTACTATGTTTAAATCGGAACTCAGCAACAACATATGGTGACCCTTCCTTGTGAGGTTTTCCAGGGTTGCACTCAATTTCACCAGGTGAAAGATGCCGGTCGGGTGGCCGAGCGGAAGGTCCCGGGTTTGAGTCCCGGCAGGGGTATGGGTGTGGATTAACAGTTAAAGGCGAATTGTGACGGACCGAAATTACTAGACTGGCCCATATAAAAATAAAGTTTACCAGTTTTACCAGGTGAATGATGAGATAGTACCTTAGATAAGGCACGTGTACAAGGTTATACATGTTGTTATATATGTATCTAACATTTAATACTTCACACATAACTGACTACTGGTAAGTTTACCTAAAATGGTGCTTTTATACACTCTCTTGGCAGTTGCGGATTGATAAAATCCAGCCCTAAACTTATTTTTAACTGTTATTTTTAAATACTCAATACGCTAATATTAAATTTGACGCTGAGAGAGGTATTTTCCGCGCTACTGCCCCGGAAGGACTTCTGGCCAGCCTAGGCAACTTTCCTCCTCTGACTATGCTATTTTCTTGTATTAAAGAACTATTATTATTCTTCGACAACTACTTCAGATATTGTTTGTTCATTAAGAGAGTTATATTATGATTGCTTATAATTATTGCGCCGGGAAAAGAAGTATTCACTATATTATTTGGTATATTTATAATAATAATTTATATTCTCTTTCCATTGCACTATGGGCTGAAATAAATAAGTATAAAATGAACAAGGCGCCAGCTATCTTCCTCCATCCCAATTGTATGTATATGCCTATATGGTCTTGAGGCGTCTGTGGCTCCGGCTAACGTTTTCGGAGCAACGGTGACTCAGTTGGTAGAGCGCTCACCTCTGGTGCTAGGCGTCGTCGGATCGATCTCTGCTCATGCCATGTGGGATTTGTGGTGAACAAACATCGTGTGCTTGGATTTTCTCGGGATTCTCCCGTTTTCTGCCACTTTCTTTATTCCACCAATTCATCCCATCATCATCCATATTTCCTGAGGCATAGTTGCCTAAAGGCCTTAAAATAAATTCAAGTTCAAATTCCAACTAACTTTACAGCGCTACTACGATTGTTCCATATAATAGGTTTACTAGCAACTTCTATATTCCCAAATTATATTGATCATATATTATGCATTGGAGTATTCCTTTTTAGTGCCTCTTCCCTAAAAAAGTTTTTTTTTTTTAATTTCACTCTGTATGTTTTCTGTAAAGTAAACTAGCGCCTTAACAAAGATAGGTTGATGGAAATTTACTTCAAATTTGAGTTTAACCACCACCATTTATCAAGTCCCTTCCATTTTGAACCTTCACTTAAATGAATGCCGGCTCGAGAGAAACTAACGTCAGATTTGAAAAACTCGATTTATCAGGCTTTTTATTAATATTATGCTGCTATGAATGCAGGTCCTTTTAGCTAGCTTAGCTTCTTCTATTTCAAGCCTTCAACCGTTTTTAAGAATCATTATAAACACACCTGCATTTTTTGCAACTAAAATCTGTTCCGTTACATTTCATTAACATGACGAGCGCTCCCTCTAAATTTGTACTATAAACATTATTATTATTATTTACTTTTTTTGTGTAACTTGAATTCAATCTGCTGCAGAAATGTACGCTGATGAAAATGTAACAATTAACATTACAATTTGCATGGATAAAAAATAAAACACACAAAAAATAAATAATCCAAGTCTTAACGTTTTTCGTCCAAAGTTGAGAAAGATTTGAAATACGACTAGAATCTTCAGAATAAGATTATGGTGGATGGAAAGATGGAAATGAGAGTTAAACCTGTAATTGTGGTCTATCATGTTCACTGGGATAACCACCGGTCTCGTAATTTCGAGAGAGAGAGAGAGATTATAATATTACCACAAGATATGTGTAAGATTGAAAAAGTGCACAGTTTTGCACAATAAAAAGCAGGTTTAGGAACATAGCTCTCTTAGGTTTTACTGGCTTCAAATGATGATTTCAAAGACGAAAAAATTAATTAGTTGAAAGTAATAATATGGAACAGACAGTCACATGAAGTTTTCGGAAACTAAGTGACGAAATCTTGGAGAAAGGTTGAATATTTTATAGTAAACATCTATCAAATTATATAGTGTGGAGTGGGATTCCAGGAAGGAATGAAAACAGAAAATTGAAATCTTATGAAATATGGATTGGAGGAGAATTTAATGTTGTCTTGATCGCTTGTTTAAAGAAATCAAGTAAATATTGTTTATTATATCTTAGTAAACATGTTTCAAGCTGTGTAACATTAATATTTTATTGTACACTCGGGAGCATTAGTGGAATTGGCTGTCATAGAAACATGGTTTGTCTAGTGAAGCGAAAAACTTCTCTCTATATAATTATATCATATGATTTTTTTTATAACAAAAATCTTACATTTTTGTGTAGCTATGGTTTTGAAAACAAGTTTACACTCTACATTGCTTACCATTGTAAAAAAGAATTGTATTGTATTGGTAACTGTAATTGTATTGGCAACTGTAAGTCTGTAAGATGTAAATAAAATGAGAGAAAGAAATTTTGTTTGGTTTTGTTACGTCATGTCTTAAATAACTAATTAGTATATGTCTTGCAAACCTTATTTAATAACATAGTTCTCACCTTAGAAAATTTGTCATTTTTGGTCAGTACTCATGTGGAAAGATGGCATCCTTTCAGGCCTCAGCAGCATAAGCTGGGAAGCCTCACATTTTGAAAATATCACTACTAAATTTTAGATAAACCACAATTTCTCACTATTGAATACAGGAACGAAACTTCAAATTCTGAAAACTTGTTCTTAATATTTAGTAATCAATCATCTTGCAAACATGAAAAAGCCCACACAAGTGCACACACATATAAAGTGCACACACACTCTCAAGAAAAAAGGGACTCTTTTATAACGTTATAACTATTTTATTGGTATTTCCAGAAGTCACTTGATTAATGTTTTCTGGTGTCCCATTGGTAACACTTATTCCCAAACAAACCAATAGCACAACGCCTTGCTTGCATGTACAGTACTAAACATGCATATGACTGTGCAATATGTATCTGAGTGTGTGTGGGTGATATTGTATTTGTATATAGATCGATGGTTGTCAACAAAAAACACACGGAAGAAAGCAGTGGGAGAGGGAGACAGGTGGAAATTGACTAATCCATACCAACTAAGGCCGTGAAAGACGTTTTAGTCGATAGAGAGCTGTTGCTACCAATTTACCAAAAAGGTGAAAAGCATCAACACGTCCTTGATAGCTATATTTTGCTTCTAATGAGCTCTTCTGGGTTTTACTGACAAAGTACACTTCAATCCTGAAAGAATAATTGAAAAAATAGTACAAATTGAAAAGGGGCCAGCGTGTCATGAAACAGTTCAATTTAACATGAATTTTAGTGTTGTAGCCAGGAATGAAATACAGACAGTGCTTTTGAATGCGATTTTTCCTTCTGATATAGCCAATAGTTCCTATACAAAGAATGTTTCTTTCTAAATTAGAAAGATTTCCCTCTAAAAACTTTGACTTGTTTGTATTTATGAGCATAATCATTGTTCTGAGAATTTAATAAAATAAGGAGAAAGAAGAGGAGAGGAAGCCTAATAAAAATGACGCGATAGGCCAATCCTTGGGAATACTGAGTTTCATTAAAAGTATCAACTGACGAATGAAACTCGTAACTGACTAAACATGGGTTCCAGTGACCTAATACGAGATGAGCAACAGTTGTTCTCAAATCAGTGCACTCAAATTACAATAAAATAACACAATTCATACGAAAAAAACATAATAGATTACAAGTGGAAGAAATAAATATTTAAAGATTAAGAAATGAAGCTTTACAAAATTGTAGTGTACGAGAGAGGCGTTTATTACGATATT
>JAGDQP010022879.1:0-17481 GCA_022664845.1 Lepisma saccharinum | reverse complement strand
TATATATATATATATGCCTTCGCTCACGCTTACTGGTTACTAATTCAAGGGTATTCCGGTTTTATAACCCTGTGGGGCACAAGTGGTTCGGAATCCACTTTTACTGAAGGTCCCGTCTTTCAGACCGCAAGTTTTCTCATCCCATGGAAGGAAATGGCAAACCATCATTGGTTCACCTCGCCAGGGTCCTTCGGGTAAATTTCCTTCCCTTCTCCCATACAAATAAAACCCTGAAAATATTTTAACTACAGCAGCCTGTAATTCACTGTTGCGACTCGAAAAGTAATATATTGTACTAATATTAATAATATTACCAGTCCTTTATGGACTAGTAGTTGTACCCATTCTCCGTGGTCCAGGCAGTAACGTCGCGGACTTCGGATCGGCAATGGCTAGGCATGTGTGTTCGAGCCTCGCGACCGATCATCTTGTTTCTTGATAGGTTTTCCAGTTAGAGCAGGCGAATGCCGAGATAGTACCTTAAGTAAGGTTATTACCACTACCTGCTCCATCCTCTCCTCTAAATCAAGAAAGCAGATGAAGAAGACTGTACCTGAAGCTTAAGATGCATATACTGCAAGCTCAGTATCCACTCATACATTTGCTACTGTCATGACTTCTCTATTAAATTCAACATGTGCAAGCACATTCACCTGATAGGAACACAGTTAGGCCTAATTGGTAGAAGAAATTAAGGAAAAACGAATCCTGCAGAAAATCAGCTCTTTATACATGGAAGGTCTTCTCTTGTGAAAAAAAAAAAAATTGTAAACGAGTTGAGGAATCTCCTAAATATAAGACTGGATGAAAACTTCGAACAAAAGAAGGCAAGACTGAGAGAAGGGTTTGAAAAAGTACTTTCTGAGGTTTAATCAAGTGGCGATGCTGAAATTATCGAACCTGTCCTTCAACCTATGATACCGACCCTGCAGACCCAAAAGTCGAAATAAAAGTTTACTTCCTCTACATTTTGAAATGAAAAATCAGTCAAGATTGAACCACAGCGAGGATTTTTTTTTCACCAAAAAGGCAAATAACAAGTTATCTTTGTCTTTATTCGGGCCTACCGAAAGCGAACAAGAAGTTATTGATGCTAATTTGTTGCTGCGGTGAATAAAAATTCGATTTATAAATATTTGTATACTCCTCTGAAACCATTTCATCGTGTATCGACGAAAGTAACGTAGAAGTTTCAATTATATTAACTTCCCATTGCAAAGTGTACCACAAGTCAGTAACGTCAAATCTTCCTTCCATTTCAAAATTATTACAAGTTGTAATTGCCTATATTCCATGGCTATCTTCCCTAACGAAACGTAAGGTAGGCCTGCACAATAGATCTGTGAATTTTACTTTAGAAACCTGACTTAGAAACTGTTTCAGTGTTACAAGTTATCTAAATAATAAATCTATTTAAATAAAAAATCAACCCTGCAGTAAACAATACAAGCTGACCGCAAGATCTTTACGAAAAATGTAATTTCCTGGACAATATGTTCCCTCTTTTCAAGTGCATTCTCCAGTTGTTCTGCTTCCCTCCGTTGCCTTCACAAAACAAATATTGTAGCTTCTTCCTCTCCCGGAGTGTATTGTGAAGGTTTAGCCGAAGTTGTCCTGTTTCGAGGATACTCGAACGTCTGCTCAATTGTTATCTGCTAACGATAAGTTGCAGACAAAAGCGGGATTCATTTAAAAAGAAGATGTCCTGCCATTCAGATCTTCATGCACGACGTTCTCGACACCATTTTAGTCCCCTTCTTGGTGTTGCATTTTTAATGGTAACCATATGTAATAGTAACGGTATAGTAACCATATGTATAATTTCGAAACTCAAAAGGTGGTCATTCATGAAGAAAGTCAGGTGTTCTATTCTTTTTTCTTCTTTGACGCTATGTAGTCGCAAATTACATATTATGAGAACGAAAACGGCCAGTGTTGAACAAATTCCGAATAGTGTCCCAAGTGACGGGTGAAATTGGAATTTCGAATAGTGTCGGATCTTACGGTGTCGCAAATGTCGTGACTTTGTGGACTGGGGAATTCCATTTCCAGAGCTGATTTTCTTGATAACTTTATTGTTTTAAAATGGGATTTGTTTATAAACTGATTTGTCAAATAATAGGCATATTCTTACATTAACCTAAATATTTCCTGCGACTACGTGAAAAAGATGTCGCGCCCTGCAGGAACTATGTGTGCTTTAACTACGGTACGGTATATATATATTTGTTCAATACCAAATGCTTTATTAACAAAGTAGGGGATAGGTGGACAAAACCGTGAGGTGTAACCCGATTGTAGTGTGTGTAGTAAGCAACTAACCAGAATGCTTTTCAGCTCCAATGAAACTTTCTTTCTTCATCTTACACAGGATATAGTTAAATACTTCAGTGCTGTTTTTCGCTTCTGCTGGAAACTGCATTTTCCAATAAAAATAAGTGTTCCCCGTTTTAGCCCACCGGTATCATAAAATGGGATAGTCATTTAAACGAATAGTAATCTTCATCACACATCGAAAATCAATAACAACACTGTTTGAGTGAAAAAGTTATGAAAACAGTGATAATAATAAAGGAAGATAGGGTTTCAATAAATAAATCGCTGTGAAAGATAGATGAAAAGTGTAATTATTTCAATTTGATAAGTTATTCAAGAATTGCAAAATAGTTTCGAATATTTTAAAACTACGCCTATTTTATCGTTATATAAATAGTTTTAATTGTTTTAGAAAATACCAACTAGAATCTCCATACAAATAGCGATCCCTATTTTGTCCAACAGGTTAACCCTCCTCATTTTCTCCAACTGCCCTAAGTTTTAAGATTTCAAGACGGTTCTGCTCTTCAGCAAGTTCCACAAGGTCAAATAAACTACCATTATATTACATCTATGTAACGGTTAATTAAGGTGAGATACTTATATTTTGCAGTCTAGGTTTATCAAATCCAATAAAATAAATCGAAGCGTAGAAAAATCCTAGTTAAAAAAAAACTCCACTCGGAGGCACACTATTCATGAAATCACCACTCCAAGTAACAAAACTGCCTCTGTGGTGCATCGAGTAAGTAATTCAACTCCCACCTAGTTGATGGCACCATCAGTCTGAGCTGAGAGGCACACGTCCCCGTTCTATTTGACCTTCCTGTTTTGTCAAACTTTTCCCAAAGTATATAATCGTCTCTGTGCACGAGTTCTGTTTTTACGAATATAATCCAGTAAAATGTGTCCCGCAATGCATCCTGTCTGTATAGCGTCCATTTCAACTGAACAGCAAGGGATTTTCCCGCTGATCAACAGCTGCGTTTCGGCAAGCATGTGTGGACACAGAGGAATGGTAGCGGTTTCTTGCGATAAAACTGACGAGCTTTCACAGCTCGTGTAGAATTAGCCTTACAGGAAACTAGCATGCAATCTTTTCGGTAGATGAAGATATAAGTCACTACATTCCTAAGAACGTCTCTGTTATGCAAATTGAAAACTGCTTTACTATTTAATTTGGGTATTAATTCTGGATAAGGTTATTTATTCAAATTTTGTTTCTTTTGCAAATTTTAAAATATTTGCTGCATAACATGATGTTTACTTTTCAATTAAATTTTTCTAAGGTTTGAAATTTGAGAAGTGTCCACTTAGTACAGTTACTTACGAAAGTAAATGGAGATTGGATGTATCAGAAATAGAAGCGATTTCCACCATGATAATTGTTTCACTGTACAACTAATAGTTAGACAACCAACATGGTAATACAAATATGCGCGAAAACATGGAAGGCCAGGATATTCCTCCATTTGGAGAAATAAATATTTAGTAGGTGAGATCACTTAGAGAACCACGAGATAGATAAGCAGAAATGCCATTCTTGTCTTGTTCAAACACACACACATATACAGATAGAGAGAGAAAGAAAGAAAGAAAGAGAGAGAGAGAAATAACCGAAGAAGATGGGGAGCGAAACAAGAGAGGAGAAAACAAGGAAAGAGGGAATGAAAAAAGTGGCAAGACATGGAAATAAATGAAATGTTAACGCTTATGAATACAGAGAGTGCGTCGCTCTACCACCGAGGATAGACAAGGAAGAATGAGAGGGGGTATCTTATTTTTCTTGACACCCAGTATATTATATTCGTATATTCACATCTGCAATGTATAATTTGTGTGCATGTGTGAATTGATTTATGTTGTTGACATAACACTCGCCTGGAATAGGGTGGAGTAAAAGGATCCTGGAACGATTTGTTTTAAATTATTTTAAGGCCTTTAGGCATATGAAGATAAAGTCGGGATGGGGTTGGGAGACTATGTTGGAAGATAGACGACCAGGGCCTATTTATAGGCACCATCACAACGTTTGCCTGGTATGGGTGAGAAAAAAATATCGACGGCTAGAATGGTTAGAATAGTCGGAATCGATCCCAGGACTTCCGAATGCTAACCAACGCTCTAGAACTTTTCAAAACTTTGTTCCCCCTAAGCGGGCTTTACTTGTTCAATATGATATACCTTTTAAACCTGTATAGACTGATATTCTTAGAATTCTTAGAATCACACTCATGTCCGAGGCGTATAACTAACTAGGAACACTTCCGGGATAATAATCTGGCACAAGCGCAATTTTACGCGGAATCGATGGCCAACCAACCAAAAAGCCATCATACAAATGTTTACGTTCCGCACTCAAAAGTTGAGGATGGTAATACTAAAAAGGTTGCAAGTCATCACCACCTGCAACTTCATAGTGACAGAGTCCGACGCCATCCACTGTAAATAAAACGACCAAATCAGTATTTTCAGGCTGAAACTTGATGCAGCCGTAAGATGTTGGCTTACTAAGTAAAAAACACGGGTTCAAATCTCGGAGGAAGCAAGATTTTTCTTCATTTTTTCTTTCAAAATATATTTTTATATGTTCATATTTTTTATTAATAAAATTGCTTTGACATGCATATAGAGGCTACTGAAAGCTAGGATTATATGAATAGACCAGGTCTAGCCCGCGAGGTGTGCAAGGGGACACGGTGTGTCCGAAGGGAGCTGGGCGGCGTGAGCCTCAGGGGGGCACAGCCCCAGGTTAGCGTAGGCATACGTAATATAGCACTTTTGCGTAGGCCCACCACTAACCAGGGCCTTTGCCCCGAGTTAGTGGTGGGCCTTTCATTTTTAGTTACCATGGGTAAGCGGAGGTTAGGTAAGGCCTGGTTCGCACAAAAGGATCGAAATGTATTTTGAAAGAAAGAAACGAAATTGTAAAGCTACATAACCGAAACTGACCTTACCTAACGTACCCCATGGTCACTAATTTTATATAATCTACGACAAATGGAAGGAAGCAATTAATAATAATAAAATTTGAATCTAGAAAAATATATTTTTTAAAAGAAGAAGAGGAAAAATCTTAACTTTTCTTTAAAACCTGCACTTTTAAGAACAATCTTGAATTTTTTATTTAGGGGCCCACATTTCCACCCCTGCCTCTCTGCGTTCTTTGCACAGGATAGGTCGTGTACTTGCAAGGTCGTTGCAGGCTTGTCCCTGGAGATCGTTGGATTGCCGGAGTTCCGACATTCCAACGATCTCCTATGTTCCGTCTGTCTGAGACAGGTGGTGTTGCGGGACGGTCTTTGTTACCCGGAGTCCGGAAGGTTCTCCGGGTCTTTGTTCCTAAGTTTGGAACTTTTGCTGGGAGGGAAGTCCCTTTCTACATATATGCTTTATTTCATACGAATTACATATATTACATAGAAGACAAACGCAAGACAACACAGGACAAAACAAACGTTAAACTGGAGTTATGCTTCTTCTTCTTTTCTTCGAGCCTTCTGCTGCCCTGTAACGAAATGCAAGAAAGGAATTATCAATAATAATTCAAAACTTTTAAAAATATATTTGTTGAGAAAAAAAAGATGAAAAAATCTAGCCCGCTCGCCGGGCATCGAACACGTTTTTTTATTTCGTGAGCCAGCGTCCTACCAATACACAAAGCTTGGCAGCTGTCGATGCTGTATTTAAATCCCCAATCTAATAAATTTATTTTTATTCTTACCGGTTGGGATTGCCGAATAAGCGCGCCCCCAGCAAGTGGGATTTACTTTCTTGAAAGATTGTTCTGAAATCTAGGATATATATAAATAACCCGCTGAGGGAAGCGAGTTTAATGGTTGATTTAACAACAGATTTGTTATGGTCTGTGTAGCTAAGTGGTCAGTATTAAAGTCATTCATTCTGAAGGCTCTGGGTTCGAATCGCAGTCTAGATTTCAAATATTTTTTTCAAGGAATTCAGCGCTGTAAATAATGTTCGCGATTGCTCCTGAAAGAGATTTATCCCGTAAAGGGAGAAAAACAAAAGACAGAGAGAGAGGGGGGGGGGCAGAGAGAGAGAGACGCAGATTGTGTGTTCATAAGCGTTAAAATTTCATTTATTTCCATGTCTTGCGCCATTTTTCTTTCCCTATTTCCTTGTTTTCTCCTCTCTTTTTTCGCTCTTTCCTCGTCTTCTTCCATGCTTTTTCTCTGTCTCTCTCCCCCCTCTCTCTTTTTTTCTCTCTGTGTTTGAACAAGACGAGAATGGGATTTCTTCCTAACTCTATCGTGGTTCTGTAAATTATTTATTTTTTTAATTGTACTTTACACCAACAAAAAATGGCAATTAATAAGTACAATACATATTCAATTTAGAGAAATTACAATGATGCTGAAACTTTCTTCCTCCAAATGGAGGAATATCCTGGCATGCCATGTTTTGGTTCATATTTGTTCTGCTATGTTAGTTTTCTAACTATTATGCCTACAGTGCAACAATTCTCCTGGATGAAAAAGCTAGTCTTTCTTCTAATTCCAACCTCGATTTACTTTTGTAAATAACTGTACATAGGTATTCGAGTACCTTTATAGGTTCGATGCTTTTAGTCAGCTCTCTTTCGAAGTTCATTAAGAGTAAAGACTCTAAATGACTTTGAAAAATAAGATTTCCAAGGCAATTCTTGATAATCTTTAATTTTGAAAAAGATCTTTCGCATCACACTTGAGTTACGGGGAGTGTCAATAAGTATTTATATATGAGGTATAACTGCTCAAATCACGTCTTGTACAGTGGAAATTTATTCAAAACCAGAAATCCACTGTAGAAGCACTTTTTGCAATATTCTCCTTTTTCTACAGCACATGTACAGTAGACTGTAGAGTTACTTTTTCTTCATCTTCTACTTCATGTTCGTCATCCAATGGTGGAACATCTTAAGCGTAATACAGATCTTGCAGAAAGGAGCTGCTCAGAGTTTTCCACTGTTGGGCAAATGAAATCAGTTGTGTTATCACTATGGAATGATAAGCATTTTTATTCAGGATGAAAATTCGCTTTAGTGCTTCATCCGACAGTCCTCGACACACATCTTCGAAATTGGCAGGATCAAAGCAGGATATATTGGCATACAATTCACGGTTTTGCTTACAAGCGAAGAGAGGGTTTAAAAAGACTAAAAATGTTACTTAATACTATAATGACCCATAAAGATATATATTTACAAAACTCTCAGTAGTTTATTGCAGGTTTTGTTACCATTTATGTACTTTAACGTAAAAGCAATCTTGATTTTTACTGCTTCTGGAAAAGGAAAGAGAATATATGGACTCTGGTATTAATTTAGGGTAATAACAACGCCTTTGGCTGGTGTGACAAAGAGTAATATAAAAGCATGTCACTTAGGATGGTCGGTCCAGCAGGTCTCGAACTTGTACCGTTTCCCCAATTCCGATTCGGACGTGACGTCAAGACTTTAGTCGACCATTTTCATGCAATTCATGGGAATGCCAATCCCATTATATAGGTGAAACTTTGGGAATTTTGGAGAAACAAAGGAGAAGTTGCTCTATCGGATTGTGTGTTAACGACAGATGCCTAGTCTGCTATTTTCTTCCTAGAGACTCGCTTTAAGGTTCACTTAACTTGTTTTTAACCAGTTCTGTGATTTTTGGCGGTAAAATTGAAAACAATAGTAAGTCACATAGCCTTTGCTAGTTTTTTTTTTTTTTTCTAAATACTTTAACCGTCGCTCCCCTTCTAATCAAGGGTCGCGATTACGCCAAAACCAATGACCTGGCAGTAAGTCAGACTGATTGTTTGAAACTAGCATTACTAATATTATTTGTATATTAAATACTTTGTCATACTACGCTGAGCCCACCATAAATATATAGTACAACAGTGGGTTGAGTTGAGTGTTTTTCTTCTTACTCTGTGTTGTGGCTTTTCCTTACGCCCGTATGTAATTTTAAGGGGTAGGATACAACTACGTATTCGATTAATTCTGTACCGTCTTATTTGTGATTCTTAAAAAAAAAACGGCTGTGTCTGTAGGGTAGATAATGACCCTGAATTCTATACGTCGCGGTACATGGAATACGGAGACCAAGAAAAAACATAAAAATTAATTAAATGACACTTAAGCCTCTGGTGGCATCAATAAGATGCTCGGTTTCTATTTTCAGCAAAGCTTGTTAATATCTCGTTCCGAATAATAGTAATAATAATAATCAGGAATCGCAAAGGTAAAGAACCGAAGATTACGATCTCGGAATTTGCATGAACGCTTTAGAAGATCGTGAACATACCAGGAGCAGGTTACTCTATTTCAATATTTGTTTGATAATGAGAATACTTGACTCATATTTAAATATAACAAGAAATAAGTTTATTGGAATATAGATAATGAATAACAATATTTAATCTGCTTCTTCTGGATGGATCGACGTTGCCACGAAAAAGTATCTCAGCAGGTTATTTACTCTAATTATATAGTTCGGTCTAATTACTTAATCAAACAGAAAATTAATGCTCTCAAATACAATAGTTTACGAATTCGCAGATGTAATGGTAAGAAGGCGTCTCTGACCTGAATTTAACGTACATAGGTTAAGAGGATCTTACGGTGCCTAGCTTGATTCAGACAGCATTTAAATAATTCGTTCATGTGTACCAGCTGGGAACGTTTTCTATTCAACCGAACCGTGTTCTACAAGCTTGCGAATTTAACAGGTATTATATATCTGAAAAATAACTCATTCTCTCCATCAATCTGGAGGCATGTAGATTCTTTTTCGAAAGGACCAATTTCCTTCGATTATTTTCTTTTTTAATTTACGAGCTGTTCAGATATATAACTACTGTCTACTTTAAGTCTGATCATTAAAAAAATGGAATTCAAAAATACAAATAATAAACTTTCTACGAATTTTAACTGGTAACTGGGATCGCTTTACTTGGGTAAGAATTAATTCCCGAAGTTACTTAATAGATACAATTTACCTTACACTGCGCGGTCATTGACGACTCTGATTGAAAACCTGAAGCTAGACCTTCCTCTGTGGGGTCGAAGACACGGTATCTATATCGCAACAGGACATTGCTAAGAGATTCTATTTTCTCTTTTAAAAATATAAGTCCAGCATCGGCGAGCGACGTGCAAGAGAACACCTTGCTGGTTGTTTATGCTTCGAGAGCTGAGCTTTGACTGAGAGTCCTAACAATAGAGACGCTTTCACTTATATAGGTGACTGGTCAACGGATTTCTTTTCAATACAGATCTCCCCGCACTTTTCAATGGAACCAATAACATTTAAACGTTCAAAAGCAAAAAGGAAAGTTGGGTCTGTTGTTTGCTGAGATACAAGGCGCGGAGATAAAAAAAAAAGTGGCTTTCTGGTCACAAAGGATTTGTGTTCCTTTGACTGCTGTAACATTATATAAAAATAGAAATGACATGATGATTAGGAATTCTGAATATACAATTAATTACACTTATAATACGTACATTAAATAGAATACACACACACACTTTACTCTTGCGCAAGAGATTTTTGCATACACACACACTAATTTACATAATAATAAAGTTGATTACAAAGTAATTGATGTTATGAGGTATAAAACACTCATAACAAGAGCAAAGACGAGTAATGGGGCTACGAAAATTCATATATGAAAAAGGAAAATTTATTACATTTTAGTATAGGCCTATAATTATTTTGTCTGGAAGACTTGAAAAATAAAATCTTTCTGGATTAGTAAACTGACCACCGTTTGACTTGGGTTTCTGGCTTGCTGGAGGGGGGGGGGGGGCGTTTTTCAATGCATCAGGGACCCAGGAGGAAAATCTACCTATCACCCCTGACCAGTACGTCCCTGCCTTTTACGAATTAAACTGAAATCACCACACGACATAATTCATCAAAATCAATATCCTTGTTATCCCAGTAGATATCCATCATCACTTTCTGGACAGAGCAAACACTTTTGAATTTTTGGGGCCAGGGGAGCCTGTATGGTGCCACTCCATAGACTGATCCTTGCTCTCAGGGTCGTATGCTCATGTCTTATCACCGGTGCAAAAATTGTCAAAAAGGCATCTCTGTGGGCTTCAAATTGTTCCAGTAGATCCATGCATACTTTCTGTCTCCTCTGTTTCAAGTCAGGCATTATTGCCTAATTAATGAGGCACCCAATTTGGACTCAACTTTTGGTATCTCTTTGTCGGCACGCGCCTTTGTTTGATCATCGTTTGAGCATTGCTATCACTGACAGTTCCGATGACATCTCTGCGACAATGAGACGATGATCCGCCCTAATCAGGTCAGTCACTGTTTCATTAGTTTTCTTTTGTTACAGTTGTCACTAGTCTTCCACTTCGAAATATATCTTCCACACTAGTTTCTCCCCTCCTTAAACTTGTTGATCCATCTTCGGACATTACTCACGTCAATTGTCTCCTCACCATAAACCTTTCTCAGCCTTTCATGTATGTTGGCAACAGTACACTCCTCCGCTGTCAGGAACTCGATGATAGCCCTTTGTTTATGCTTCACATCCATGATTCAGCAAATCCTGCAATAACGGAAATTGGTGAAAACATGCATAAATAGTCACTCTATACGCTGCTAAAAGGAATTAAATTTGGATTAATACTTTCCAATATTACTTTCCAATCAGCAGATATTATTTTGGATATGTCCCTCGTATATTTATTTAAACTGAAGCTTCGCAATTTCCAAAATTGAAGATCAAAGATCACGTCTGTCGACCTTGACCTCATTTGTTTGTCGAAACGGAACTGTCACATATAATTTAAACGTTTCTTTCCATTCCCTGTAAAACAAACTCGGGAACTACTGGCAGTTTATTGGAAATGCTATAAAAAATTCATTGAAAAAGGATTTTTGAAAATCCATGCTTTTTTTTTTAAGATGAACAGAAAAGTAAAACATAATAAATTTAATTAAACTTATGGATTGGAAAATAAAAGCTTAGATACTATGATTTTATGATAAGGTAAGCAAGAGCACCCACGCCTGAATTTTCCGATTCATAAGATTAATTCAATTTATTATTTTCTACTTTTTGGTCCATCTTAAAAAGCGTGTTTGTTTTATCATTTGTAATTTTTTTTTTGTATCATAGATGAATATTAAACTCCTTGCTAGATAGGCAACCAAAAGTTCACACGATAGATGCGGCGTTGCCTGCATTTAAAGATAATTTCCAATTATTTTATTAATTAATTAATTACAATTAAGTGGATTATTCTGTCGTATATCAAATGACTGAATATTGCATTGTCATCCAGTTCTGACCTATGTTTAAAGCTTCAAGTCTCTAGCTTATCGGAAAGTTTATTTAAAATCGATTGCAAAATTTGTACCGAACAGACAGACAAGAAAGCGAGTTAATTTGTACCGAACAGACAGACAAGAAAGCGAGTTAATAAAAACGTGGTAAAAAAGTATAGTAATATTAATAACTTAGTAAGCAAGCTTTGTGATATTATTTGTGGAATATTTCGAAAAGGGGGTTGGTTTCAAAAGAAACTCTGTCCCAAAATATCCGTGCTGGTTCATTAAGGACATTATTAGGAAACTCATGGTTAAATCAATCTATCATAAAAAATTTTCATACAAAACTGAGAAACCATTTGTTCTATTGCGTAGAGAAGTGAAGAAAAATATTAGAATAGTCTATGGAGCCTTTATATAAAATTCTGAATATAATGTCAATACTGATCCACTTCAACTATGGAAATTTATTAAAAAATAAAATAAAACATCTTCCTCCAAATATATTAAAATTTGAATGTCAGGATTTGTGTAAAACTGAAGAAATAGCTAACACGTTTGCACAGTATTTCCAATCAGAATTTGTATCCATTTCTCAACTGTTTCATGATTTTGATTGTAATCAAAGAGGTTACGAAGAAATCTGAGTACTGTCTGTAGATGAATTATTAATAGAACCCCTTTTCGTACCCTTGAATAAGTAGACATATAATTACAAGTTAATCTAGTGGTTTGTGAAAAGGATTGGAACAGCAGGCTTGGTGTCAACGAAGTTAGCCATGTCTATTACATACATTTCACATACCACTAAATTAACTTGAAATTAACTTTGTATGTTTACATATTCAAGGACACGAAAAGGGGTTCCTTATATCTGATTTAATTACTGACATTTACTAATTAAATTTAATAAGTTGTTTCTTCTCTACCCTTCTTCTCGCTTCAACCTGTAAATCAAGATACTCGTTTAATATTAAAGATTTCAGAGACACCAAATTAATAGTACATGAAGTATAATGAGGGATGTTAAAGATAAAGATAAAATGAATTGTATGGGCGGTAACAGCACTTTGGCTTACGCCCTTCCCGAATGAGGGATGTGGTGATTATAAAATGACCTGTTGAAATAAATGTGCGGAATGTGGTTGCTCTATGCATGCAATGTTGAAATTTAGCAGAAAAGATCCCACAACTCAAAAAATGTCTTCACCTTGGCAGGAATTTCTGCTTCTCCTACAGTTTCGATAACGTAGGAATTCTAATAAACATTGCTGGGAGCTCAATAGGCGAAACAGTAAGATACCATTTAATTACAGGCCAGGAGTAGGCCGTGTCCGTCGCTGAGCGTCTTCAGCTCAGACGTTCACGTTACAGAAATATTACCTATAGCTTGGAGGAAAACTTACTTTAAGACGTAAAATCGACCCTACTTCTTTTTGGTGTCCTCTGAATTCAGAAAGAGCCATGGAATTTTATTACTTTATTTTCAGAGGAGCATTTCCTTCTTACAATGACTCCAGCAAAAGGCATTCTTTTCGCTAGAATGTCTTGTGGAGAATAGCAGTGCCAAACCTCACAACAAGTCCCTATTTATATATATACGTCTCACACAGCGGTTTGTCTTTCAGAGTAACAAAGGATAGAAAAGAAAAAAAAATGCTAGACAGAGACTTCAGTCACGTACGCAGCTCACAGTTTCCTTGCCAACTCGAGAAAAGAAAATATATCATCTGGAAGATATCTAAATCATATTATATAGAAAATAATAGATGAAAATATAATTTGAATTAAAATTATGGATAAGTAATACAAATACGACTATATTCAATGAATTACCTTGAAATGATATTACCAATATATTTCGCTGTCCAGATTCACATACAGATACTCACTCACAAGTGCACGAAAATACACAAAATAAAATCATGAATATATTCTCGAATTTACAAAACATTAAGAAACACAGCATGTATGTACATTTTTATGGTATTCTCTACCTGACTCTTGACTTGATTTGATGTGAACTTCCACCATGTTTCCTCATTTTGTCTGCTTTTTAATAAGCGAATTATCAAAAGTTCTTATTCGTTGAATTCTCTTTTTCGTTCTCATGATGGCTGGAGTTATTAAATGTGTTAAATGTATATTGATGTAGAAACTTCTCTTTTAAATATATTTTTAAATAGTAGTTAAGACGAACAATAAACCTGCAAAATTATTTCACGCTAATCTCTAAGCTACAACAACTCAGATATTTATAAATAAGTAGGGGTGGATTTCGGCTGAAAGTTTTCAGAGGCCTGGCCTGGCCTGGCCAGGCTAAATCCTCCTGTAGTCCGTTATACTTCCATTTTTATTCTCTGGATAATAAATTTAAAAAAAAAAACTTTACAAAATAGGTCGGAATAAAATTTAGATACTGTATTAGCTAAATGTTAAAGTTCTTAATACGTGGTTCATCCTAGTGCATAAGCTCTCAGAAGCATTGCCAAGTCAGCTAGCTTCGTGCTTATCCAAGGTTTCTTTCAAAAAGTGGTACATTGCTACTATTTAGTTCAAATGATACTAACTACATTTCTCGAGGGGTTCGATCTTCCCGCCCATCATGCCCGCCCATGTTTGGACAGGAAATTAGGTTTGGAGAGACTAACAAAACACTGCGGCCAGTGTTGTTAGGTGTATAGAAAAAGCCCTTCCACTCTTATGATTTCTAATTCAGCAGGCCTTTGTAAAACTTATTGCTGCTGGAGCCCCGTATGTACATTTTCTCTTTCCTCCCTCTTTCAACCACTCTTGTTTCCCAGTGTGATTGTAAGGCAACGACCGCTTGCTGCCTTGAAAGAGATGATAGTCATCTGGCAATTCCTCTGCAAGAGACAGAGGAAAGATATAAACCTGCCAAATAGTAAATAGTATTCGAAATATCAACTTTTTTTTTTTTTTTTTTTTGTAAAGCTGAAATATAACATCATCCTCCTTTTTCCTTTCTTTCTTTCTGTATTTTGACTTCTTTATTTCTTCAAGCACATGCGGATCAATGAATGAGCGCCTTTGGTTGCTGGTCAAAATCTTACCCAACATGACCGTGACAAACGAAAATATTATAGATATTTTTGGATAAAAGAAGTTCATTGTCTCCATTTTAATAAACACGGTGACCCAAGTATTTGAGCTGTTTTCGGAAAAGATAAAGTGGAACAAGATATGAAGTACCCTGGGAATAAAACATGCAGTAGTCAAATAAAACAGGCCACATTTATTGTATCTTCTCTGAAATAAGATGTGCCAAAATTCCATTATTTTATCTTTTAAGTTTCGAAGCATTTGATGTTAAAAGTTCAAATTAGTTTGTCTGCTGTCGTGGGCTGTGAATAATTGCCTGTGTATGTGTTTTAATTTCTTTTACTGTATTTGTGCGTGTGTGAACATATCGGGCATGATAATTACCTAGGCTGAGTGTGTGATAATTTTCAAATTGGTTGATTAAGGCTATCGTCAGAAATTTGACTAAGCATGGCATCAATTTTGATCCAGAAACATGTTTGGTAGGTCAGACAATTTATTGTATTGTTCTATTACCTTTCGTGCAATTCGCAGTGTATGTTACTCTTTTAGTGTTGTGAATGAGTGTAGTTTCTGTACATTTGAGTGACGCCGTAGTACATTTTCTGTAATAGGTCTACAGCGGGGTTAAACCTACATGAACCCCTCACTCAGTGCCCCTTTCACAATTTTCTCTTTATCTCCATTACTAACAGGATTTCAATTCCATGTATTTATTGTCTTTAGACATCTCACAAGTCAGGCTCATGCCGGGATAGGATATTGGAAGATAGTCGGTCAGGGTCTAGTTTATAGG
Source organism: Lepisma saccharinum (assembly GCA_022664845.1). Classification (NCBI taxonomy): domain Eukaryota; kingdom Metazoa; phylum Arthropoda; class Insecta; order Zygentoma; family Lepismatidae; genus Lepisma; species Lepisma saccharinum. The sequence continues at coordinate 2,022 of JAGDQP010022879.1, read as the reverse complement.
AACCATCCCGGCATTTACCTAGTATAACTGAGGAAAAACTCAAGTTCGGATGGGCGGACTCTGCTATCGTTCCCAGGACCTTCCGTTTGCTAAGCCAGCTCTCTACTAACTGAGCTGCGGCTGCTCGGCAAAAGGATTTCAAATTTCTTGCATATAATACGGAAAGAAATATTAGAAACGCAAATATTCCATCCCTTCCTACACTTCTTGTTTTTGTTATTTTGACTGTCCTAGGCTACAGACTTGTTAGCCTATTGAAAAATCCGATCCTAGTCTACTGAAACATAATTTTTTATTGACGCTGCAGTTTTAAAGAGGTAACCTTAAGCAATAATAATAACATTCGAGAATGTGAATCTTTCAAATTTGTAATCTCGTCTAAAAGAGCTACAAGTTTCTAGCGGTTGATTTTGTACAAAGGTCTACTATAGCTACTTAATATTTCCATAAAGAAACTACGCTCAAATGACAGATCATTACTAAATTAATGCCACAAAAATTTACAGCTCATCAAATATTATAAGTAACGCGTAGGAACAATACCAGTGCGTTTAAATATATATAAGGAGTGAGCATTGCTATCCAGTCATAATTTGTAAATTTCTCAGTACTATGTAGTGGCGTGTTTCTTGTTCAGATTTTTTCTCCATTACGGCAAGATATTAAAAAAAAATACTTAAATGTGAAGCGATAGGTTGAAAATATTAATACAATGAATGCCTATGTGGAGTGAAGTGAAATAGCACGTTCACTCTAGGCGCAAATCACAGAATTATAGGTTTGAAATAGGTATTGCATCTCATAGAATACAATGTTTATTTTCTATCTTGGAAAACGTTTTAAAATAAATGCAAAATATGCTCAATTATGTTATTTTTTCGTAGGCGTAACTTTTTGTTGAATTTAGTTATAAGGCCTTTAGGCACCTTTGGCTCAGGCCGGATGGATGATGATGGGATGAATGGGTGGAATGAAGAAAGTTGGAGGAAACAGGAAAATCCCGAGAAAAGCCCCGCACACGGTGTTCGTCCACAACAAAGCCCACATTGCATGAGTAGGAAACGATCCTACCACCTCTAGCACCAAGGGTGAGCGCACTACCAATTGAGCCCCGGTGTAACTTTTTTCCTGTAAATTAGCACTTTATTTTATAAAAGTAATAATGTTATAATATTTCTGTTATTCACATCCAATGACTACTGATATACAGTGACAAGGCACTCCCCTTATCTACCTTTTAATTAAAGAATTCTTCTGCAATTCCAAGTCAGAGGATTACCCAGTAGTAAGTTCTTGGATTATCGCAGTCGCCCCACCAAAATTTGAACACCTGTGCCCCATTAATCTTAATTTTGACGTTTCTCACGACCATTGGTGACCCCTACCATATGGAGCTTCCGGTCCTGAAGGGACCGACCGTGGGAAACAGCGGCCACCGCCGACTTTTCCGGTCTGATAACGCATATTTGTTGCTTATAGGGTCGGCAGTCTCCACGTAACTATGTCGAAGGCAAGTGCTACTGAAGTTGTTATTACTCCGCCTACAGAGGAGCCCTGCAAATGCTCTCCGCGCTGGGTGGACGAAGCCTGCATATACTCGATCATTGAGGACTGGTTTCCCGACCATGCCATGCTCTGTGAAGGGTGCTTTAATAACTGTACCACTCCATGCAATCATATCTGCTTTGAACATCATGGAGGCTATACATTTCCGAATACCTCAGCTTACGAGATAAATAGACTGAATGAAGAACGTACGAAATTGATACTGAATGATCCAGGGACTGTACAAACACTATTTCACTTGTATTTGGAGAAACATCCAGCAGGAGTTACGCTGAAGGAAAACTTTGACTGGAGCATTCGTCACATATTGAGAACGTGTCCCTGGGAAATGGTAACATTACTCCGTGCCAAGGACCGTGCTCATCGTGAAGACCCTGTGGTGTAGTGAATTATGGCTCAGTGTTTGAAATGTAAGGGCGAATATATAGTGGACAAGTGTATTTTGAAAACTATAAG
>JAGDQP010022878.1:0-20954 GCA_022664845.1 Lepisma saccharinum | reverse complement strand
TAGCATGGAGTCGGCGAGAGAATCTCTGTTTACGATAAAGGGGGCGCAGCCTTCCCAGCGAAGCAAAGTAAGTCCTGTGTTTACAGTCGAAAATGTCTTTAGTTTTAATATCGTATTTTTTTTCTTTATTATACGTTTCGCTTAGGCTCGATGACTCAGAAAATAAATGGTTAAAAAATAACCTATCAACAGAAAGCGCTTTTAACATTATTGAAGACAATAATGAGCTTTACGAGGAAATAATCAGTGCTTGGCAACTATACTGGAACATATGGACAAAATGCAGAAGACTATTACAGATTCCTTCCAGACAATGGCTGAGAGACAGAAAATATAACATTACAAGTGGATGGTTAGGGTTACTGCACGGGACATGGCTCAAATAGGAAAAAGCTGAAAAATTTCAATATAGTGGAAGATAAAACTGTGTCAAGCCTAGGGTGACCATTAGGGCATACTTAAAAGGCCGGATACTAGCCAAGCAAAATAAATTTAAATGCAAGATGATGATGGCCTATGTTTCTGTTTTAATTAACCATACCTTTCGTTGTCACTGTTGCACGATAAATAGGCTAAGGTAACAAATGCATATAAAATACAAAAAAAGTAATTAAAAATGTAATTAGTACTGTCAGAGTAATGAGTAATGGAGAGTTTCCAAAGAGCTTATAACAATACCATCAGCTACGATTCACTATAGTTACTAACTTACATATTGCTATTGTAATTCTATAGAACAGGCCTGCACAACATACGACCCACAAGTAAATATATTTTGGCCCGTCTGCGTATTGAAGCTACTATTATGGATTGAAATACGTAATTTTCCGAGATTTGGCCAACATGTCTCTTTGCAGCGCGAGGTAAGGTAACACTTGGAAGAATCGAAGTTCAACTGTTTATATTTTCTGTAAACAAGGCGAGTCACAACCCCACCACCACCACTCTTCTCCCGATTTTTCTTCTTTTTTCTATCGACACCAGTCGGTGAAAATGTGACAGGCGTTTCATGTTCCAAGCAAAAGACTGACAAGGGGACCACCCCAAGTGTTACAAACCGATTGAAACAAAATTTGTTGTATGAACAGGGCACACCCCAGAACTAAAAAATATGGTAGCAAAAACTGCACCAATTACCCCCTTGTGATATTTTGGCCTCCGTAGTCGAATGACCTAGTCATCAATATTCCCAGGCCAAACAGCTAAAGCTAGAAACACAGAGCCAAGACGCTGAGGCTAGAGACACCAAATGTGGTATAAATGTTGACTATCATGAGGAGGTTACGAAACAGAAAAGAAATTTTGGAAAAGTCGCCATCTTGAATCCAATATGGCGTCCTAAAATAAATGGCGACAGTATATGCACAGCCAGAACTACGGAAGCTACAAATACCAATTTTGGAATGAAGGCCAATCATCAAACGTAGATTACGAGAATAATAAAAAATGTGCAAGAAGTCGCCATCTTGAATCCAATATGGCGGACTAGAATGTATTTCACAATGGGGCTAGAAACACCAAAGTGGTCACAAATTTTGATTATCAAGAGATGTTCACAAAATGATAAAGAAATTGGGAAACAGCCGCCATCTTGAATTCAATATGACGTCCGAAAGTAAATATTGAAGGTATATGCACAGCCCAAAGTACTGAAGCTAGAAATACCAAATTTGGAATAAATGTTTATGACAATGGGTAGGTAAAAGAAAAAAATGCCAAATGGTGAAAAAGTGGCCATCTTGGACCCAATATGGCGGCGTAAATAAATAACGAAAGTATATGCACAACCCAAACGGCTGAAGCTAGAAACACGGAATTTGGTATAAATGTTCATTTAGGTAAAGGGGATAATACGAAAGTTTGCAAAGGTTGCCATCTTGGATATAATATGGCCGCCATCATGAAATATGAATCTTTCCCTTCATATGCTTTGCTCGAAACAACTACTAATTGGAATAAGAATTAAACAACACAATGAAGTTACGGAATGCTTGCGTTCGTTGTATATATAACGAAGTGTGTGTTCTTGTGTGGACTTTTTTTTTTACATTTTTATTATTGTATTAATATTAAATCATTACAGTACACTCCCGACTATGCCTAATGTGGTGGAAGGGTAGGCCGAATAACACACAAGCCAGATAGTCCGGCGTTCTATAAATATTTACTCACTTCCTCCCCTCCCCTCCCCCCGCCATGATATTAAAAACACATTGTAATATCCCTGTTATATACTGTATACCGTACATATAGTTTCAAAATACCCAAATCATTAACGTAACCTGTAAGCGGAATTCATTTTTCGTCTACTTTTGAGGGGGCTTCGCCCCCTTTTCGTTACTTCATTGTGTTGGTTTAATTTTTATTCCAATTAGTAGCTGTTTCGAGCAAGGGCATATGAAGAGAAAGGTTCATATTTCATGATGGCTGTGCATATACCTTCAATATTTACTTTCGGACGTCATATTGGATTCAAGTTGTTGGCTGTTTCCCAATTTCTTTATCATTTTGTGACCATCTCTTGATAATCAAAATTTGTGCCAACTTCGGTGTTTCTAGCCCCAGCCATTGTGAAATACATTCTAGTCCGCCATATCGGATTCAAGATGGCGACTTCTTGCACACTTTTATTATTCTCGTAATCTACGTTTGAAGATTGGCCTCCATTTCAAAATTGGTATTTGTAGCTTCCGTAGTTCGGGCTGTGCATATACTGTCGCCATTTATTTTAGGACGCCATATTGGATTCAAGATGGCGACTTTTCCAAAATTTCTTTTCTGTTTCTTAACCTCATGATAGTCAACATTTATACCACATTTGGTGTCTCTAGCCTCAGCGTCTTGACTCTGTGTTTCTAGCTTTAGATGTTTGGCCTGGGAATACTGATGACTAGGTCATTCGACTACGGGGGCCAAAATATCACAAGGGGGTAATTGGAGCAGTTTTGCTACCATATTTTTTTAGCTCTGGGGTGTGCCCTGTTCATACAACAAATTTTGTTTCAATCGGTTTGTAACACTTGGGGTAGTCCCCTTGTGAGTCCTTGATAAAGGAAGCATTGTTATCGAATTGAAACACAACCTGTGGTTTAAATCATTTTGCAACTTGATACTTGTTAGGGAGAGGGGAGGGGGAGTTGCACCCCATTGGCCAATGTAATTGACTTCATTCACTCCCTCATTCTGAGCAAGTTATTCCGTGAGTGATCGGCTGTTGTAAAGCAAACCTTGGCTGGCTTTGGCAGTGCAGTTGTTGGTTGTAGCTGAACAAGACCTTATTATTGTGAGTTTTTTATTTGTTTCTTGTCATTAACATTGGCAATCTCGACACAATGAGCGCAAGTAAAAAGCGTAAAATAGATTCGGAACATAGAGCATTTAATCCCGAGTGAAGAAATACTTTTTTTTTAATTGTTTAAGGACAAAATATTATGCATTGTGTGACAGGAATCTATTGCTACCATGAAAGAGTACAATCTGAGACGTCATGCTGTCATGAAAGACTACAATCTAAGACGCCATTTTGAATCGAAACATCCTAACCTTGGCAAGTTGGATGCAAGTGAAAAGCAAATAAAAGCACAAAAGTTGTTGAAAGTCCTTAGCAGTGAGCAACCAAGCATTTAAAAAAGTGGCATCTGCAAATGAAGCTGCTACAAAGGTAAGCTTTAAAATTTCACCAGAAATAGTTCGTGCTGGCAAATCACTTACTGAGGGAGAGTTGATAGAACGGTGCCTGATGATTGCAGTTTCAGAACTGTGTCCTGATAAGAAAAATAACGTTGAAGATATCAGTTTGTCCCGTATGACTGTTCAGCGGAGGGTGGCTCATATTGCCGAGGATCTTAAAGATAAACTGCAAAAGTGGGCTAGTGAATGTCTATTATTCGCTTGCTTTGGATGAAAGCACTGAAGTGAAAGATACTGCACCAGGGTGGCGAACGGAATCGGCAAACAAATTTCCCTCACTTTTCCCTGACTACCAAATTATTTTCCCTTACCAAAACAGGAAAATTACGCACACATTTTTAAAGTTTATCTAATGCAGCTTATTTAATCACTAATATATATATATATAAAACGCATTCCAATTATAATAAGGAACAGCAATATCTTCACACTTGGTCAATTAAACTATTTTGTTTTGGACAAATCACAAGAAATAAAACATTATTGTGACACCATAATGTTACTTTAGTAATAACAACTGCCAGAGTCAAATTTTCTACTAAATAAAAACCAATTGAAATAAAAAAAGCCATTAAATGCAATAATCACACAAAAATTTATACAGCATGAAATACACAGAACCTCATATGTAGCAAAGTTCACTTCCTACTAACTGTATTAAACACACATCTCGGCAGTCTAGAAGTAAACGCGAAAGCTATAATTCTCTAAAATCCCTCATGTGCTAAATATCTTACTTTCTGTTCACTTCACCTTATGTACACCTTTTAATTATGCACTTAACAGCTTTCGTCCACTACTGTTTCAAAGACTGAATCTCGCTGTCTATTTGTTCAGCCTCTTTGCGTGCTTGTTCCATCAACTTCCGCTTTTTGGCTTCTAGTTCCTTCATTAAAACAGCTTCTTTCCTTTTCTTTTCCGCCTCTTCATTCCGTTTAGCACGGATTAGCGCTTGCACGAAACTCGAAAACTTTGCATTGCAGGTAATTCAATGTAACTAATGACATGAAATTAATTCCCCGAAATTTTTCAAAATTCCCTGCCTTTTCCCGGTTGCTCGCCACCCTGCTGCACAGCTTTTAATATATGTAAGAGGATAAGAATTTGAGATAACTGAAAAGTTTGCAAGTTTGTGTTCAATGAAAGGAAGGACAACAGGAAAATAAATCGCAGAAAATGTAAAGATGTGTGTAACCGTAAAACTATCCTTAAATTTCAAGAATTTAGTAGCAGTTTGCACTGATGGTGCTCCATCTATGTGTGGAAAAAAAGTGTTGGTGCCGTAACACTTATTGAACATTATGCAGGGAAACCATTGACAAAAGTTCACTGCCTAATTCATCAACAGGTGTTGTGTTCAAAGGTTTTGCAGTTTGATCGTGTGATGAAAGTAGCATTTGCTCTGGTCGACTATATTCGAGCTCGGGCTTTAAACACAGAATGTTTCAGGAGTTTCTATAAGAAAATGATGCCGAATACGGGGATCTGCCATACCACACTGATGTACGTTGGTTGAGCCGCGGAAAAGTATTGGCATGCTTTGTCGCTCTAAAAAAGGAAGTACTCTCAAAAAGACATGGAAAAATTCCCAGAAATAATGGATGAACAATGGCATCAGGATTTTTTGTTCTCTTGTGTGACATGTTGGGTCACTTGAACGACCTTAATTTACAGCTTCAAGCGAAAAATATGTTTCTTTTTCAGTTAATGTCTCTCATAAAGGCATTCAAAATGAAATTAAGTTTGTTTGAAAATCAACTTGCTAAGGGGGATATGCCAGATTTCTTAATTTGTCGAGAGAATATCATTCAGTGGTGGCTGAGACATATAAGAAGTACAAATCACTTCTAAGTGAGGAGTTTCAGAAAAGAGTGCCATTGTGTAATGAAGACGAAGTCCGCACGAAACTGATTGAGGAACCATTTTCTGTCGAAGCAGCAAATCTACCTGTCGAACTCAAGATGGAAATTATTGATCTGCAGTGTTCTGGAAACTATCGGGTGAAGTAGTCTACAAGAGTTTTATTCTATTCTAGATCAGAATAAATTTAAAAGTTTGCCGGATACTGCCTACCAGGTATTTTGTATGTTTGGGAGTACATATACTTGTGAACGAACATTTTCGGTCATGACCTTGAATAAAACCAAACAGCGTTCATCTTTAGCTGATATTAATTTAGAGGCCATATTAAAAACGGCCACTTCTAACACAAGACACCAAATTTTGATAAAACAGTGGAAGCAAAGAAATGCAATGATTCACATTGAATTGCTAAGAATATTTGTGATATTGTCAGTGAAATTGTTAGAACATTTTATATTTGTAACTGAAAAGGTAAATATACTTGTAAACAATACGTGTGATACTGTCAGTGAGATTATTAGAATACTGTTATTGAGAAAGTTTGCAGCTATAACTGTTGTAAATAATATTGATTATAACTTCTATTGTAACTCAAAAAAAAAAATAATATATGCATATTAATTAGTATTACCTACAGGTGGAGGTAGACCTACTAACAAATACACTTAAGTTAAGCTGTAGTTGAGGCCTACTCTAGCCTAAGATTTGAGGCCCTTGGCTAGGTGGTTCAAGTCGGATTTGGCCCTCAAAGACAATCAAGTTGTGCAGGCCTGCTATAGAATGTACCCGCATATTAAACTTTTCACCTTTTTCTTGATATTTAGCTTCGACTCATTATATGTCAATTCATCCAGGGTATGTAACCCATATTCTCGGATTTAGCTGAAATTTGGTAGCAGGTATCTGTTAGTCACATAATGAAAAACTCTGAATTATGTCTGCAATGTGTTAAGTAGTTTAGAAATGACAGTGGTTTGAAAAAATGTACGAAAAGTGTATAATGTTCGCTTGCTGCATCTGCACAGCACCAGAATGAAAAAAGGGAAAGACATCCAAACTTTCCACTGTGTTTCGGCTTAGCAATGAGGCACTGATATATATATTTATGGAAGGGTATTTCTTGTATTACCTGCAGTAAAAATTGGTGAATTTAGGCTCTTTGTTTCACACTCTTTCCGTATAAAGGTAACTTCAAAAAGGCAAAAGTGAAAGAAGGACAGGTATAACTGACATATATTTTTGGAAAGAGGATGAAAAGTACTACAAATACAGAAAGAAAATGGACAGGTGTTTTGCCTCCTTTAAAAATAATGAGCAGTTTGTGAATACACAAAAAGTGTATAAAGTCTACATATTAGTCATAAAGTTCTATGACATAGGGTGATTTAGAAATCCCTGTGCAGCTTGGTAGTTACATTATAGATTACATGATCAACGAAGCCACTATCTTGAAATCCGCCATATTGAATGGAGGTACAATTTTACAAAAAAAATTATGAGACAACACGAGAATGTTTCCAGGAAGAAATTCCAGATGTCAGATTTGACCTACCTGTTACGGTGTCGGAGTTAACGGCACGGAAATAGCGTTGATGGATAAATGAGCATAATTGCAAACTATCAGTGAAGATAACTTCAACACTGCAACAGGTAGATCAAATCTAACACCTGGAGCCGACCAGGTAACCGTGCGGTCTAAGCGACTCGAAGGTCGCGGGTTCGAATCCCTCCTGGCGCTTGGAAGTTTGTGGATTTTAACTAGGTGTATATCGTGACGGGCCAAAGTCAAAAGTTACTAGACGGGCCCATACAAAATACATTTTACTTTTACTAACACCTGGAATGACTATCTGGGAACATGCTCGTGTTGCTTGATTATGCCACATGACCCAGTTGCCATTTGAAAAAGAATATCTCCATCTAATACGGCGCATTTCAAGATGGCGGCCCCACTGATCATGTACTCCAAAATTTAGTCACCATTCCACATTTGTGTACTACTGTGCTTCATTTTCTTGTCGGTTTGTGTGGTACCAGGCTGTACTGGCACTTTGGAATTACCCTGTGTCATACAACTTAAAGACTAACATATAGAGTTTATACACTTGTTGGATACATGTTCAAAATGTTCATTATTTTTAAAGGAGGCAAAACACCTCTCCATTTTCTTTCTGTATTTGTAGTACTTTTTCTTTCCAAAAATATATGGGTCATGTTAGTGATACCCTTTCTTCTTTCAGTTTTTTGAAGTTACGAAGAGAACCTACATTCTATATACGAAGAGAGTGTAAAACAAAGAACCTACATTCACCTATTTTTACTGCAGGCAATACAAGAGATACCCTTCCATAAAAATATATGTCTGCCTCATTGCTAAGCCGAAACACTGCGGAAAGTTTGGAGGTCTTCCCTTTTTTCGTTCTGGTGCTGTGCAGATGTTTCTGTAGTAGTACAATCAGGTGCATCGAGTGAATATTATACACTTTTTATGCATTTTGACAAACCACTGTTGCTTCTAAACTACTTAACATATTGCATAATAAATCAGATTGTTCCATTATATGACTAGTAGAAGCCACACAGCGAATTTCAGCAAAATCAAAAATTGTGGGTTACTTTTCCTCGTGCACTGGATGATTTAACATGGAATGACCCCTCCGCGAGCCCCTTTGTTGTGCAGAAAGTTTTAAAAATGTCACCTCACGTTCCACTCTCACTCCCTTCTTGTAAGTTAAACCAACGTTGGATTTCAGATTTGACAAAGCAAATTTAGAGGTTTTCTCGCCAGATCTTGAGATTTTTAAAAAGCCATCTAGCCGCTATAAACTTATTATCCGAAAATTTACTAAAAATATAGTAATTTGCAAAATGTCTTTGAGTAAAACCATGAGAATGATGGGAAGTTAAAAATGTTAAAAAGACACAACTAAAAGTAGGACAAATCAGCGTCCGGCTCGACTGTTAAGCTGAACACAGGACAAGATCATCAAAAGTAGGACAGTCCGCCCAAAGCAGGACAAATGGCCACCCTAATGCCTGTGGAGTGGTTGTCACACCAGAGCATATGGTTCTAGGGTGTAAGGGAACTGAGCAAATAGAGTTCCTGCAGCATGAATATATGTTTGATGATATGCGAAATCCAGAACACCTGACAAATCCGCACGAGGTAGCAAACAAAATTTCCAACTACCATCGTTTCAAGTTTATAAACAGACGTAGCCATAATAAAGGGAAAAAAATCGTTGTCCATTCGACTAATTTCGCATCATTCCGTACGTGAGTGCTTAAACGAACAAAAACTAAATAAAATCACTCAAATCTGGAGCGAATGTGTGAACAAATGTAATATTTTGTGACAGTGAAATCCTGTTGGAACTCCAGTAGTTTTCCGTAAGAAGTATTATCCCAGAACTCCGGGATAAAAGACGATTATTAGCAGCAGCGGCTCTCTTATCTAAGTTTGTTCGGTTGTGCAAACTAGCCTCTAACACACTTTTTTTGAAGTGTGTTACAAACCATCTTGCATCTTATTCTTATAATTCTTTAACTCAGTGAACGCTCACATAACATAGAGAGAGAGAGAGAGAGAGAGAGAGAACGCGCGCCCGCAGTTCTAGGCTGACAACCGAGAACGATGAGGGTCTAAATGGAACTTCTGGGCTTGTCAGCGGGTGGAGAAGTACAAGAGGGTACAGGGAAGATCTTACCTCCATAAGACTCTATATGGTTGCAAATTTTGGGCAGCCGAAGTGGACTCGAAGGCGTACACACACAGTTTCTCGTGTGTAAAATTCCTGCACACTTGTCAATGTCGATAGATAGATAGTGTTTCCAATTCCCACTCCAGAAATAATTTCTAGTAACTATTTCTCTTCTCTCGAGGTTAATTGATTCAATGGAAAGACAGTGTTTTTTTATATATATTTAAATTAAGGAGTCCTTTAAGCTGGAAAGTTTATAATAAAATATCTGTTATCAAAAGTGCTTTTTAAAATCATTTCTCTGGAATAACGTTAAAAAATAAGAATAACAATTCTTGATTTTTTCGCCTTCTTTTATTATTTTGAAGCATTACCTAACTTTGAATCATCCTGCCGGCTATTCTGATTAAAGCTTATCCAAATTCTCGCAGCCCAATCCAGTAAATGTTGAAGTAGTACGTAACTCTGATTAAGTAAAAGAAACTCACTCAGGAACGTATGACAGCTCTACGATATATATTTTTCAATTTTACACGTTTCCAAAACCAGGAAAAGAAATCATGCCTCTTGGATGGAAAGTTAAATCTAAACATGCAATAGCACTCACCGAGCAACCGTAGCTCAGTTCATAAAGTATTCACTTCGCTTTCGGGAGGTCATTGGTCCGACCCAGCACCCGACCGACTGAGGTTTTCCAGGCGTTTTCTGTAACACCAGGCAAATGCCGAGATCCTATCTTAAACCTAGGATCAGGCAGATTACTTCCCGCATCCTGTCCCCTACCCTAGACAGCCCTGAGCCATATATGCCTAAAGGTCATAAATGGATTCAACTCAATAGCACCACGCGGGTACCACAGGAGTCTACGAAGAATAAGGAGAGGTTTCACGGGAACTTTACTTTAATGCCTCTGCAGCATCTTAAGGCTTTAGATCATCCCAAGGAGAAAGGAACGGGTTAAGTATTATGTTCTTAACTCAATGGGCATCACAGCATTAGCCTGCATGACTGACAGAAACCTCGAAATGACGGACCCCTGAGTTCGATCCCACGTTCAGTCACGGCTTTAAAATAGTTTGGGGACGAACATAACCCTCAGCGATGTACTGCTCTTACATATGAACTTTCTCATCTGGCGAAATTGTGAACAAATACAATTGCTATTATAATTACTTCTGATATGATTATAAGAATGAGCATAGTGGATTTGGCTCCTCCTCGACAGGAAATATTCCTCAATAGATGAAACATGCTATTAAATTTCTGCTTCCACTCATAAGTTTTTCGATAATTTTAAGAATTTTTCTCCAATATTCTCAAAGTTCATATATATATGATATTTAAGTTACATTTATGGATCAGACAGACAGTTAGACAGCTATGACCTAAGTATAATACATTTCTGGGGAATTATATCCCTCAGCGAGCGGTCTTTCAGGAAGTGGGGTAGCGGCCAGGACCATTGTCTAGGTGCTATGCCGATATTCGCCTAGTGAAGCTTAAACAAACTATGGAAACCATCAATCAGTAACTTAGCAGTACTTCTTGAATCTGTCTGTCTCCCCAATGCCGATCCAGAGTCCGTGAACGTAACCACAGAACTACGGAAGCTGGAAATGTTTTATTTCTTACTATTCTACAAAGTAGATTAATATTAAATCCGTTATTTGACTTAATAATTTCCATCAACGAAACCCTATCCAAACTCAACGAGATCAACGAAATTCTTTGTTAGTTTCATAATATTACAAATTGCAGTACTTTTTGTGTTGACTAGAGCGTGTTGTTATTGTTGGTTTTTATTATTATTATTATTATTATTATTATTATTATTATTATTATTATAACCACCACCAATAATAATAAAAATATAATAATAATGCAAAAGATCCTGTAATATTTTGTGCACCACCTGAAGTCCAGACCACGAGTCGCCACTGTTATTTAGTATATATATATATATATAACATAAGTACAGAAATCTTTAATATTTCGGTGATTTCACCTTCTTCATGGTCGGAGAATAACACACACGCGTGAGTAGAATAAAGACTAAGACGATAGTGGCGCCACGTAGCGGACGACGCATCGAGAACAGTTGACTGTTATGTAGCGCGTGGATTTGCGGAGCGTGGAAAAAGTGGCAAATGTACATCGTGTAAGGTCGGGAGGGGATTGTGGAAGGAAAAGTGTTGAAAATGCAGGGCAGATGGCTTTTTTAGAGTTATTGAAGGTTAAGGCCAGGAAAAATGTTTGCATTTAAACCATGAATATAGGCGTCTTCCCACAGACGGCGTGTTGAGGTGTTGGTCGTAGGGGGTAAAATATGGAGTATGGTAACCAAGAAAGTTAGATCAAAATTGGTGTTGTGAGACTCCGTGTGTAAGGAGACTGGGGCATCCGGTTTGTTAAATAGTACAGAAGTTACGATGGTTCTTAATACGAATGTGGAGAGCACCACATGTTTCCCCCCACATAAAAGGCTTCACGGAACTTGCAGGTTAGGATGTATATAACATTAGGGGTGTAATATGTACCCTTGGGATTGAGGGTGTACCGACCATTAGCAGTATTGATGCTGACTGTGGGAGAAGTGATGAAAATGCAGCAGGTCCTACATCTGGGTCAATTGCATGTATGGGCGCCGGTTTGGAGAGGTGGCGAGGAAGGCTTCCTAGGTGTTTCAAAGATTAGGGGGGTGCTGAAAAACTATTCTCGGTTTGGTGGGGAATACTGATCTTGTGTCTGGATCAGATTGGAGAATGTGGAAATGAAAGTGTAGGATTTGTTTGACCTTGGTTAGTTTAGGATGGAACTGGGTGATTAGAGCCGGTGGATTTGGCGACGGCGGTTTGGGATTATTGTTGGAGGTTTGAATGGGTTGAATGTGTGAGGATGTATGGGCGAATCTGTTTGGTTACAGGGTTAGATGGGTAGACCCCTGCAAACTCAGCCTTTGACCCCACTCCTCTGGGTAAGATTCTTGGATGATATCCTGGTGCTGTGGACTCATGGTGAAACCAGTCTCAACACATTCCTAGAACAGCTGAACCAATCCCGTGTTGTTAAGTCCACTTAGTCTACCTCTAACAAAACAGTCACATTCCTTGACTCCACCTAACCTGGCCTTGGCAACCTTACAAATACGAAGGACAAAGGATTGGTTTAATTAATATTGCCATGAAACAGGTGAAACATAAATTAATGACAGTTAATTTGTTTAGTTTAACATCCAACAATTAGTTCAACTTCTATCTAATACTCTAATACTAATACTATCTAATAATTAGTCACAAAAACAACTTTTTTGGGGGGTTAGTCATCAGTGGTATTAATTTCTGAACTAGTGAATGCACCTAGACCTACTTAATAACAATGAGCAAATTAAGTGATGTGATCACCACATTTAGGCATAAAATGCTGCAGGAAATGAAGATTCCTCAAATAAGAAATAGCTGCAGATGATATTCCATCTCTCGGATTTTGATGCAATCAACAAATGTAAAAGCAAATTTGCGTAGTTGGTGGACACTCGGAACATCCGAGTTTACATTGCTTTATTTAAAATCACTTTTCCATTCTTACTGGATTTAGAATTCTGAAGCCTTATGCGCCCCTTCGGTTCGTCTGTCGGCAATTTTCAACTCAGGATATACTACGGCTAGGTGTCATTGGAAAGGTCTCGGCGAGACTAGTTCAAACCCGTACACAGTGTTAGGTATTTATTTTTTGTACCTAGGTACAAGATGGTCAATGTTCCTAGGTACAGATAAGTGTATCTAAGGTACTTTTTTAGGCACTTGACCCAGTTAATTGCTAACCAATGCTGGAAATATAAAAAACTAAGGGGATGCTGATAGCATAGAATATCACTGCTATAACGTTACCTGTAATAATAATAATAATAATAATAATAATAATAATAATAATAAACACTTATTATTGAGCAGAGTAGGTTCAGCCAAAGTGTGCTGTTATCTAATCATTGGTTAAAAAATACGAACATTTTCGTGCACCATACTGCATATTAATAATAGGTACAGGAACGAAAACAAAGGAAGGAATCAGAAAAAGCAGAAATTTAAAAACTTTTGTTTTTCTTCCTCATAAGTAAATCTTTCACCATGCTTTTAATTTTACATATTTTACTTTTTTTTTTTTTTGGAAAGGCATGAGCGGCGTCCATTGATTCTTGATGCTGTATATAGAGTGATAACATAATGCACCAACAAATTTCGCCAAGTTTCGGAGCTACGAGCAAATGAGCTGCAGAGGTTCAAATATCCAATACAACTGACGGTAGAGCTGACACGACATGTTATCGTCAAAACCTTCAAAATTGCTCTATCTAAATTTCCATAGTTGAAACTTGTGCATTGAGTGCGCAAGGGATTTCTCAAAGGAAGTAACCGATTTCCAGATATTCTCCGAAGAAAAGTCGCAAACGAATTATTGTTACCTGCTGGGAAGTCACTCCATTCATGCTCATTTCAACCCACCTTTAATTCAGAAAATTTCTGTAAACCTGTACTTCCTTTGGGATATTCCTTGAGCACTCAATGTTGGAAAATGCACTGTAATAGATCAGGTATGAAGTCATTTCATGATAACATGCCGCACCAATTCTGCCATTAATATTGGAAATTTGAAGCTGTGAAGTACATTTCTCACTCTTTCGGTAGCCTGTAGCTCCGAAACTTCCACCCCGATGATCGGAACTTTTTAAGTATTATTTATCCACTATATCTCTTAAAGTTTGTCGGCGCATTATATTATCACCCTGTATAAAGTTTCCACTGTATTTATTTTTGGTACGTTTTATCAACTTACTGAGAAGAATCAGGTTTCTTTTTTCTTACTAAAATATTGTATTTTGTATATGAAGCAAAAAGATAATGAGAATATCTTCTTGAATCTACAAGAATCCATGATTAAAACTAGAGTTTTGTAGCGTTTCAGATGGGTACATTACTTCTGCGAGTGAAATTACATAACGCAGTAAATTGATTCTACTATTTGGAAGTGGGTGCTGCGATTTTTGGGATGGTTGTTGACATATCAAATGAAAGTACTATTCATATTGATGGGGTTTCTACGATAACCTTGCGCTATGATACATTTAGTTTTAGTTCCTAGTATCATCTGTTCTAGCTTGGAAGCTAAGCACGCGCCTACTTGTTTGTGCTCTATTGCGTACTATATAATAAAGATCAAGGTAATTAATTATTAGGAATTTCTTGTCTAACAGCCGAGAGAAAACATCCATTGTTTCATAAGGGGAGACATGCATAATACACATATTTAATACGTGGAATTCCGAACTCCTTATTTCAAATCTAAGATGTCTGTTTTCTATTAATAAATAAAAGTATAATAGATAACTCGAGTGGAAATATAGCAGGCGTTAAATTCTATATTATTGTTCTAATATTTTTGTTGCACTAAGGAACGCCATCCCCACGCAATATAACTATTTCAACTCCCTGTTCCTAGCGTAAAATTTTATTTCCTCCCTTCAAAATTTTTTATTAAGATAAATTCCTGAAGCAAGATATGTGAAAACGTATATCTTTCACTTCCAATGTTTTCAATTCATTTTGGCTTTTAGGTATCGATGGCTCATGTTGGGATAAGGTAGGGGAAAGGATACAGGAACGGATCGAATAAAGTCTAAGTTGAAGGTATCATCCCCGCACTAACTAGACCACTGCCACTCGGTACTTCCAATGATGTTTAATACACCATTTAAAAAAAAATGTGAAGAAAATGTTTAACTCCATGAAGAACTCGAGTGAACAGAGAAGTGAACACATTACGTGAAGAAATTTCCGAACATGAAATTAGTTTTAAAAAATGTATAACGTACGTGAGATTTTAGATAATTAGATATTATGATACAGTAATTTGAAAAATAAATAATTGAAGCGGTATACCTGCAATGTTCAATAGACAAAACTTTTCAGTAATTCCTAATTTCTTTCTCTTGCGAAGGAAAAGAAAATTAGCATTCGAACGAAAAATTAACATTAAAAAGTATTTAAACGAGACTAATTCATTTCTGACAAAGGAGAAAACAGTGTGTTGCAAAACATCAAAATATAATTCTTTTCCTTCTGAATTGATATTTGTTTATGGACGTTATAGGCTGCTATGGGATAAACCCGTCATACGTCAGAAGGACGGCGTCCTTCGGGAAGCATTCTTCCTAGTACAGGGAGGTTTAAGTTAGAAGCCATAACCTTTGGTCTAGATATTATATCAAGATTCGACTGGTGAAACTGAGTAAATCCTTGGAAAATCTCGGTCACTGTGGCCGATAGCAGGATTCGAAGCTAGGTGCACCCCCGGTGACGATCCAAGGTCCCAGAAAATATAAGTTACCATGTGTCTATTAAAAGTAGTGCACGTCTGTGAAGCTCTTGTGAGCCACAAAAAGTTGTTTATTCCTAAGAGGATTACAAAAGAAACCTTACATCAAACGTCCAACAATCAGTTAGTTTTTCTTCAGTGTGTCAAGATCTGCCCTTCAGTTAATAAAAAAATTAACAAACGAGATAAATCCAGTTTTTTTTAAAAAACATTTAGGAATAGTTTTTACTTTAAGATTTCAAAGAAATCAGCGTTGGAGTAAAGAGTTTTCAAGTTTTATGCTGACAAATGAAGCATGTATTGAGCATGAATCAAATGTTTATTTTGGGATTAAGTGAGGCAAACAGTTCCAAGATTCGTTCAATAGGTATGTTACCAGTCTCATATTATAAACTTTTTAAAGAAACCTGAGAAATTTCTCGTTCGATTATTAGCTGAAGTATCTAAGAAAAGTACCTAAGATTCAGGTACTAGGTACAGCAAAAAGTACCTAGTTACAGGTACTAGGTACTGCAACTGAAACGTACCTAGGTACTACTCAACACTGCCCGTATTGATGATACTTGTTGCAAGGGCGGACCCAGATATAGGAGGTAATTCATATCTTTGGCACTGCTAGGGCTAGAAAGTCGATGTTTCTTTGGAAAGGTCTCGGCAAGACGAGTTCAAACCTGTATCATTCATCTAGATAGCACGGGCGGATCGCGAGTTTCGAGGGAGACTTCAACTTTGGAACTACCAGGGCTAGGATAGTGGTTAAGATGTCGTTGGAAGGGTATCGCCGCAATTTTTCCAACGGGACATTGATCATCCAAATAGAAAGCCTGGCGATAGATGATATGGATAGTCCCCCGACTGGGCTCCGCTTCATTTATTTATTTATGGTTACAGGCACTTCCGGAACATCTAGCGACAACCAACAATCGAAAAGGTGTTAAGAAAATCCAAATTATATTACCTTTTCTTTTAATATGCACTATAGTTGATCAAGAGACAGAAACATGGCGCCATGAGGAGGAATGCTACTTGTGACACTACGTGTTATGAACAACATGTATTTTGCCACAAAAACACGGAGAGTATCTCGAGAAAGCGAAAAGGGATTAGTTAAAGTCAGGTTCGAAACTTCTATTTTTAATTATAGCGATGTACATCACTCTCACGCATCCTTCGTCCTAAGCTGCAAGAATGTAGTTCCCACTTCACAGCAATAGTTATCGCTAACAACCACACTTGCGTCTCGCTTTCATTTCCTTTAAGGCTAATCTTGTTTGCAAGTCACACAAATATTTCATTCCTCCCGTACATTTTCCAAAAAAAGCGACAATCACTTTCGGAATTGCACCCATGAAAAATGTATTACTTCCTTAATATTCCTCTGATACTGGTGAAAACTATTCCTGTGAAAAACATGTTATTTCCTCCATCCAACTAAAAGTGCAGATTCCATAACTTCATCTCAACAAGAGGGTGTTTCACGTACAACTTGCAGATCAATTCGTTACATATCAAGTTTTATCCTAACCTACGATGAGTTAACTGGCACTTCACACAGTTCAACAGTGAATAACAATAAATAGCCCCTATCAACAGCAGGCTAAAGTCAGTCAAAAAAAAAAGAGAAAATTTTTAATGGATGTGGAAGTTCTTACACGCAAAATACGTCAAAGTTACGAGTCATGATACTATGAGATGAGGGTAAAAGAGCTAAAAGTACGTGACACGATTTAGCTACTTCCGCGTTGGGGGCGAGTGTTAAGCGCTATATCCGTCGCGTGAATAATAAAAGCAAAACTCCAACTTGAGCGTCGGTCGTTCGAAATTATGTCCGTGACTTTTTTAGCAGCAAAATACGTGTCAATCATAATACGAAGTGATGTCATTAGTATTCCACCACATGCCGCCATATTTGTCAACCATTGTACGGTGTCACGTCAGAAGGGCCCGGACAAAAGGGCGAGGACAGAAAGGCCCGAGTCAGAAGGGCCCCGCGTCAAAAGGGCCCGAGTCAAAACGGCCCCACGACAAAAGGGCCCGGGTCAGAAGGGCCCCGCGTCGAAAGAGCCCGGGTCAGAAGGGCCCCACGTCAAAAGGGCCCGGGTCAAAACGGCCCTACGGCAAAAGGACCCGGGTCAGGAAGACCCCGCGTAAGTTAATCTTGTCTATGATTTATGCAAAGTCTCTAGAATTGAGGTTTTTCATTATTCTTGATTATGGTGCGTCTTATATGTCGTGACATCTGGACACCACAAAGACAGAGCGCTGCAGTCGACTTAGCGAGCAGAAGGAAAGTTCTTTTTTCTGCTACTCTCGCGCTGTTGCCAGTGTTATACAGGCTTTATTTGCAGGGGCAGTACTTCCTCAACCTTCACTCAGTGCCTAAATCACTTACACACATACACACTCTCTCTCTCTCTCTCCCACACACACACACATACACAGTACCACCAGAAACAAAGCTATAATTCACAGTCATTTTTGATCCACTACTGGATGAGGCTCTCCCGGAGGGAGGAGTTGATCTACTACTCCCACGCT
This sequence comes from Lepisma saccharinum, assembly GCA_022664845.1. Taxonomy (NCBI): domain Eukaryota; kingdom Metazoa; phylum Arthropoda; class Insecta; order Zygentoma; family Lepismatidae; genus Lepisma; species Lepisma saccharinum. The sequence goes on along the minus strand of JAGDQP010022878.1, from coordinate 2,793 downwards.
AACCAGACGTGGAAGAGGAGAACCGAAGCTATCAATACTGTCTTTTATTCACAGTAGCTTCCCAACTGCATCACGATGCTTGAGCGAATCGAACCCGGGACCCCTCAATCCGTAGTCAGCAAAGCTAACCACTATACCAATATAAATATATGACTGCCCCGCTGGTATAGCGGCTACCGTCGTTGACTGCCGATCATGGAGTCCCGGGTTCGATTCCCGCCGCTGCCAAGGATTTTTTCAAGGCGTGTTGGTCTGGAACGGTGCCCACCCAGCATCGTGATGCAACTGGTGAGCTGCTATGAATAAAAGATGGGGCAATCCACGTCTGATCAGCGTGGAAGGTGGAAGCAATCTCCTTCCTCCGGGGAGAGGCCTCATCCAGGAGTGGATCGAATGTGGCTGTGATTTATTATATTGATTGTAGTAATTTGAAAGAATAATAATTATTTGACACCTAAATAAAATTAACTTTCTTAGTGAAAACGTTGATTACTTTTTTGAAATTAGAAGGTGGGAAAAATAAAACTTCCCTTAATAACAGCAGCACGTTTAATTGCTTGTTCCCCGGGATATATCAAATTCCGGTTGTCTTTTCTTTTTCGCTGAAATTAATAACGCGCCTAATTATTTCTCTTCCCTCCGAATACAGGTTTCTTCTTGCTTACCATTGTTTACTTAGCAACTCGAGCACTACCACTTCCATACACAAGTGAGTGCAAATGCAAATATCTGACTGAGAATTGGCAAGGAAATTGTTTTCAACCTCTGTGACTTCAAGGTGGGTGTGTCGCAGCAGATCACTTCATTGGCTCCCCGTGACTGCATTCCTTTTAAAAAGTGCTGCTAACTAAAAAAAAATTAAATAAATCCCAATATATATATATATATATATATATATATATATCGTCTCGCATGAAGTGAAAAGAAAACCAATCTATTGATTCATACAGATCAGCTTTGTATATTCGTCCCGGGATATGAAGTATACAAGATATCGGCCGGAACCACACATTGTCTACACAGTTCTAAATCAAAATATTAACATCTATGAAAGTAAGTCTGTCAGAACAACAACATATGAAAACAAAACAGAGTGAGGATAATTTAATAACGATCGTGTCAACACACACACACACAAAACGTTCATATTTCTAGAACGGAACAGACATTATTGTATTTCGAATCATCCCGCCATTTATTTTATCACAAACAGATAATGCTGAAACTTGTATTAAAATTATTGTACAGACACCAAAACACACAACCAGGGGTTCTGTCAGGATTTTTAGTTTGTGGGGTGTAAAGTCAAAATTGGGAGGGGTAAGTGGAGTTTTGCACGGATGTAATGCTAACTTTTATGTGGGTATACGATTAGCAAGTTGTAACGAAACCTTTCGCTTACTATCTCATATACTTGCCTACTTCATAAATTTTAGATGGTTATATGCAGATGCCTAAAATATTAAGGTTGGTACATGCCGCATACCCGCGTGTACCCTCCATTACATCCCTGGTGCGTATTGATTTTTGAAGTTGCTGGGACGCTCTCGAGAATTTGGGGGTGGGTGGAATAACAGACCACAACCAAAAGCAAATTTATTAGTGTGTTCTGTTTAGATCCAGAAAGCAGATGGGGATGAAGAAATGGATGCAAAGTATAGAAAGAAACTTCAAGATCTATGCTATACTGTAGGTTCACGTGTTGTGTTTTATATCCCTTTTTAATGTATTGCATATGTTTAAAGATAAAACCGCTCTAAAATGGTGAAACAAGACCTAGTTTTTAAAGTGCATAGGCACTGGGCTTGCAAATCATTATCTCACCTGCACAACTGGAGGAACCTCAGAAAATAACGAGACAACGTGTCTTCGTTTGGAATAAAGTAACCAATAAAATGCTGAAGAGGAGGTAAAGCACCCCTTCAAACGGATGTTAAAGAAAGTAAAGGAGCAGGGATCGAAGATGGGTCTCAATATGAAAAAAATGTACAGACACCTTGAACAGGTGAACCGCATGTTATAAAAGTTCGTTTCCATTGTTCCTTTTTTATTGCTGACTATTTGCATTATTATTGAAGAATTACAAGTCAAGGAGTGGTAGAAAGTAAGCGCAGTACCACCTGAATATACCCTACATTACCATAAATATGTATGGTTTGCTAATAGAGAATAAACGTACTCCTGTATATTGCAACACTTTTTCAACTCGCATTCTTTCCAACTGTCAAGACATCGTAGACGGACTATAATAATGTGTTGATCAAAAGGAGAAAGAAGTTGAGCGTAGTGAATATGTGGTGCAAAGTTTACATCATGTACAACTTGTAAATAAGACGTAGGAAACTAATTTAAATTTAGAACTTGACTTTTTTTTTTTTTTTTGCTTTCAATTAATATTATGTTAAACGGTTTTACAAGAACGTTATTTTTCTCCCATATTAATAACTTCTTAATATATTAGGCTATATAATATCTGGTGTAGTAAAAAGTAATCCATTATTTTGCCAATAGATGGCTTCAGTGATCTGTAGCTCGCGTTGTATAAGTCCGATCGGGTTCAACGAGATGGCGTTCAAACGATGAGATTGCGTACTACAAACACTGTTCAGATAGTTGTGATGAGTTGACTCAGTGTTGTGTGAGCGCGCGTCAAAATAGACACTAGCAAAGAGAAAATACGCTATATTTTACAGTTTTTTTTCGATAAAGGCGAAAACGCAAGCCAGGCGGCTGCAAATGAGAATAGTGTTTATGATCCTGTTACTGTAACAGCCAATCACGCGCAATTTTGGT
>JAGDQP010022877.1:13267-24274 GCA_022664845.1 Lepisma saccharinum | reverse complement strand
TGCCCCTTTGTTCTATCAGAAAATTCACGAAACGAACAAGAAAAAAATTATCGTTCCTAGATATAAAGCAATACTTCATAAAATTAAAATAGAGTTTTGGGCTCTGAAACAAACTGAAAGTTACATGATAATATTAAGAATGATTTTCATCCTAAACCAAAAATTAAATCCTTAAACCTAGAAACAAAAGAAAATTAATTATTAAACCCATTTATACAGATATAAGAAGACATTAAAATAAAAAAAAATGATGTGACTGGAACTAAACCAATGTTACTGTCACAAGCTTTATACTCAATATACACAGTACATGTACAATTTAAGCTTGATAGATACATTTACCCATTGTATGATGACATATGGGACATGCTTGACAACTGTCTCTTGATTTGACCCTGGAACCTTTCGTTTCGACAGCCAACGATGCTTATTTGGCTTTTAAAATCATATATGGTGTAACTATGCATGCCTACTTCTTCCATATTTCCAGGTAGACGAAAGCAGGGGTAAAGTTTACGACAATGAAGCAAGAAAAGAAGAAACACAACAGGATCAGAAACTTAGCTATTTTGCATTGCTAATTTTCCGTACCTGCTTTTCGCCTTCTACCTTTCTCATCTGTTTTTAGTTTTATCGCTTCATTTCCCTTTTCCGTCTTGGGGAGAAATACAATTAATTAGTAGCAAGCATCAGAGTTTTGCCTATTAAAGGGTTTTGAGATGCAAATTAGCTTTAGCTTGTCTTGTTCCCTTAACACAAGGGGTCATTAAAAAAATTACATGATAATAAATGAACTGAAGGCCGTTTGATATGTCATTGGCGACTTGTACGGGTGTCGTAAGCTAACGTCAATCAGGGTGACGATTTCCTAACGAAGAAAACGTGTTTATCTTAATGTTATGGCTTTGTGTATGCATATTTTAATACAGAATCAGAGCAGCCGCGACCATGAATGGTTGGACATATATACCTGAATCCCATTTGACACAATATGTCGATTTAAAGAAAAATAACTAGATAGTTGATATGCAACAGTCTTCCTCTATTCTATGAGTGAGTTAAAATCTTGTAGAAGAAAAGAATGTGAGAGCGAAAAAGAAGGAAGTTTGGAGATATGAAGTGTAAGTCATCTAGGAAATATATTTACTAAAACAATTTCGATCATGTCATAAGCAATATTGAAGACATTAAATTCAGACATTGTCTGTCCACTGCTGGATGAATTCCTCCCCCCATCCATATCCCGTTGTAATACTATGTTCTTGTATGAACTGCTTTGTAAACCCTTTGGATGGTCTTACAAGACGCCTTATATATCAAATGTAAAGGGATTATCGTCACAGTTCGTCCTATTAGTTATATCTAACATGTATTTACGCATTTCCAAGATTTGTCTCGTTGCCGTACGGAATCTAATTCTTATGTGGAAGTTGATGCGTAACGAAGTTTACATTTAACAGCATGAAATCCAATCAGACGTCCTCCTAGTAATTTTAGCATGCTTTGGATTACGTTCCCAAGATCTGTCTTGTCCCCCTAGGGAATTTAATGTCTTATGAAATGGATTCTATACTTATATAATAAACTTTACATCTCACAGCTTGAAATCGAATCAGAGGTCCTCCTAGTTATGGCAAACATCCACCTGCGCGTTTTCCAAAATGTCTCATTCCCGTAGGAAATTTAACATATGGAATGATTTCTATATTTATGTAATGAACTTTATATTTTACAACGTGAAATGCAATCGGAAGTGCTACTTGTTTTCGCTCACATGCACCTACGCGATTTCCAAGATCTGTCTCGTTCCCCTAGGTAATCTAATGTCTTTTATAGATGTTGGGTTAGGTATGTGTCGGACATATAGTTTTACGTTTTTGAATCGAATCAGTATCCCTCTAGTTATGCCTAATATGCATCTGCTAATTTTTCAAGACATCCGTCGTTCCTGTAGGACATGCAATGTCTTATGTAGGTATTGCATTAAGTACTTAACGGACTTAACATTTTATGCCTTTGCATACACGTATGGCCTCCTTCCTAGTTATTCCTAACATGCATCTAGATGTTTTATAGGTTCTTTCTTCTGTTTTATTGAATCTTATATGTTATGTAGGTGTTGCTTTAGGCATGTCTCGAACTTATCGTTTTACACCATTGATTCCCTTCCACTTATTCCTAGTATCGATCTTTTAACCTGTGATGCGTTTTCCAGGTAAAAGGTCCCGCTGTATTCATTCCTTCCATTGCGTTGGTAGACCTCTAAGTACGAGACCTACAGTTTTAAGGTAGACTCCGAACCACGTGTATTTTTTACAAGGAATTGAAGTCAAAATAAGTCTAATTACAAATTGAACATGATCATCAGTAGAAAATGGGATTGGCCAATGTAAGTATATTGTTAAGAACTGAAGCGACAGGTCCTCCTTGAAGATGATGTCTCCATGTTGTTTTACTTTGAAAATAAGATAGAAAAAGTATATCTTACAGATTTTTGGAGACAGTTTGCAACTACCAATCTGGGGGTTGGCTAGAGAACGGATATTGACATCCAGCCGATTTTCATAGCCCAACGTTAGCTTGTTATGAATGACACTGATATTTCCCTTTAGGCATTTTTGGCTGATACTAGAAGAAGTATTTTATTTTTCACTTATATATTTTTGAATCGTACTGAAATTATATAGTATACGCCCACTGAAAACAAAAGAATTGCTATAGATTTTAAAGTTGTTAAAAAAGTTGTTGGTTTAGGTGAAGGTTAGGGAGGAGGTAAGTTTTAATATTTCATAGCTGTACATACTAATTATTGAATATAGGTAACTATTGACACAGCTTGAGTATATACAATTATTTTTACAGAACAACTAGCAATGCGTCAGTAATAGCAACCAAGTGTTGCCAACTTAAGATCAACAGTATTGCCAACTTGGATTAATTTATTATTTCATTCTTTAGGCTTTATACATTATATCGCATGTAGGAACAGCACAGTGAGTCAATGCCTTCAACGGTAGCCAACATAGTTGTGTGTTGTCACCTTGGAATAATTTAATCAATGATGTCTCCTGGTTAACTCATTGTCTGTTATAGTCGCAATTTTTAAACTATATTTCCTAAACCTAACTCGGTCACTTGTACTTCTAGGTTGCATACCTCATAGGATATGGACTGCAAGAAAGTGTTGCACTTGATCTAAAGTATCCAAAGACGAATTTGGTGACTGGAAATCTACATAAGTTGGTCACATATAATACACTCATGTTGTGCATAACTACTAGGTAGAAAGACTAATATTTATTAGTTCCTTTAAACAAAGTCCCCTCTCAGGAGACCACAAACACAGCCACAATAGGTAATGACGTCATTTGAATTAAAGCAATCTGATTGGTTGACAAACCCAGTAAATTGCGGAGAGGATTGAACTGCAACTTAGTCTGCTGCAGATGAACCAGGAAACAATGAATAGCTGTGAGTGTAGTTTTGCAGAGGTGACCGTCGAGTGTGTTCTGGCAAGCCTTGAGGAATGGACACCTTGTTTCAGAATAATTTGAGACTACTGTTTTTTCCACATCCCTTTTGACTCGGACCACGACTGCGTAGACTTAAGCAGTAAAATAGTTGTACTACGGATGTTGGACGTATTAATACCCCCTTTTGTTTGCGACCAAATATACACGACATTTGTTGAATCTCACACCGATTCTATTGATGTTTAACATAATTTTCTTACTACTTACAAGACGATGATAACAGACTTGGAATGTAGAGACAGACTCCTCTTAATCTTGTGGATGAAAGGTACACTACATCCATGGACTTGTAGTAACCAAGATTGTTTCGTGTTCTAAGTTTGAATATACACAGGTACTGATGCTTGTATAGGAATAAAACAAAAAAGAGTTGTACTAACAAGGAGCTTTTTATTTGTACATAAGTAAGATAAAAAATTAAAATTGATAGAAAAATATTGTGATCACAGAGTTGGTATAAAGTATTCAACAGCGTTGCTTTTTCATACAAGTGAAACAGCGTTGTAAAAAATTAACTGGTAAAAATATAGTGATTGGATACAACTTATACAATATAGTAATATGTAAAGACGAATCATACAAAACACTTTTCCTGTACAATGAAAATCGATGTGATAATAAACAGTTAACAAGAATTCTGATTTGAGTTTTATTATATACTATATTGCAGCTTTACCTTGCAAGACAATATTTTACATAACTTTTAAATAAGAATTACAAAACTGATCTATATTTTTAGTTTAACAAAAAGGATATGTCTTTCACAAAAAAGCTTTCATAACAAAAAAATAATTTTACTTTTACAAAAAGTTTTTGTAAGAAAAACTTTTTTCCTGGAAGTTTTCATAAGAAACAAGTTTTACTTTTTACATTTACAGAAAAGTTTTCGTAACAAAATAGTTTTAGTTTTACTTTTGTTAAAAAAGTGTTTTTGAAAGATTTTTTTTTTCGCAAGATGATTTCGAAACAAAAAAGTTTTAGTTTTACTTTTACAAAAAAAGTCTTCGTAACAAGAAAAATGTTTTACAAAAAAATTTCGAAAAAGTTTTGGAAACAAAAAAAGTTTTAGTTTTTACTTTTACACAAAAGTTTTCGTAATAACAAAATTACTTTTGTTTTCTAGTTTTACACAAACGTTTTCTCCTTTGCAACAGAAATTGTTTCATACTTTTGAAATGTTTGGTTGGCAACTGTACACTTTGTATCTTGTACGAAAATTATTCACTGCAATGTCCATATGGAAGGGTACAATAATCTTTGTTTGAAGGATTCATCCGTCGGCGCTTATTACTGACCATTCTGTGTGCTTTAAACTGTCCTTTGGAAACGATTTTGTAACCTGTTTTCCGCAAGATATTGTTAGGAGTAAAGATTTGACCGCTGTTATACTTTTTCAGTGACCAAATTGTAATAGTGATCAAAAATTGTATTCGAGCCTGCTAGTGTTTTTATGTGGAATTCAACTTTGTGTCTATAAACAGCACGATTTTCCCGTTTGCTTATTTTCGTTGCCGAACAGTTAGTTTCAAGCCAAGGAAAATCCAATTGACCGTTTACTTGCTGCCCAGGAGATTCAAAGCTATGACGACCCCGATCGTGTACTTGAATATTTTAACCATTTGTGCTATTACAAACTGTTAGGGTTTCATCCAACAAAATGGTTCCGAGATGTTGCTTCGCTACTTACTTTACTATTATTGGAATGACGAAGAAGTTGTGTTACAAAACTGTGTAACTGGTCAACACATTGTCGATCTTGGACATTACGGATTTTTCGGAAGTGTGAAATGTAAAGACTTGGAAAGGAGTTATTATTGCGAGTTATTTACCGAACCTGGTGGAGTGATTCCACAAGACGCAGTCGACTCTTTTTGGGGTAGATATTTGGTCTAGTGGCGATGTTGTTATGGAACTGTATATTGATAAATTTAGTATGGTTAGCAGTCATGACAAGAACATAATAGTCAGTGATGAAAGTAGTATGGATGTGGACATTGAAGTTACTCCAGAAGAGGATTCTAAAAAAGGTGAGATTCTTAATATTAATGTACAGCAGTTGATGAAGTATACTAACATACATGTGATGTATGGTGCTGGAAAAACAATTGATTTAGAAATTATCAGTGAATATGAAAAAACTATTCAGACTTTGGTCTCCATGGACGTCAAATCACCATTAATTGATTAGCAAAGTTAATTACCAACCCTGAGGAATATGTAAACAGTTTAATAATTTTTCCTATGAAACATGTACTTAAAAATGTCGATCCAGATTCCAAGGTTGAATTACAACGGAAAGTAGTAATACTTACGAAAATAAGACAATGTACATTCCCTTCAAATTTAAATCTCCCATTACTGTTGACGATATCTTAAGAAAGATTGAAAATGTTCACAATTCCACCGAGAAATTTTTGTTTGGGATAAAGTGACGCTTAAATCTATATTTGCGATTCTATTCGTGGAGAGGGGCAATATTTATTTTATTTACTTATTTATTTCGTCTAATTTATTATGTCGCAGTTAAGGTCACAAAACTTTTTCTTCTACTTAACCATAAATATACATAGCACATGTTCTTTTTAGAACAAATTATATAACCATAAATCATAGCAGAACCAATAAACCTAGTATATCACAACTACAATACAAATACACACACACACACATCTATATATATCGCAGTTCTCTAATTTATAATATCATTGTAATATAATAGTAATAGGAGGGGAAAAGGGGTAGTTCTAACGTTGTATATAAAATTCTGAAGCAAATCTTGTTCAGTTCATTGCCTGGTCGAGCATCTAATTATTAAACACATTCTCCAAACTTTTAGAATTGTTATAATAACAATAATAGATAAAAACATGATGCAAACTTTGCTCGATTCATTGCCTGGTGAGACATCTAATTATTAAACAGTGTCTCAACGCTTTTCCGGTACATTGCCAGTGAATCCATGTTCCTGATCGAGTGAGGAAGACTGTTCCAAAGATTACAAGACGAGACTGTGAAAGATTTAGCAAAAAAGTTTGATTTATGCCGCGGAATTGAAATAAGGGTAGTTTTGCGAGATCTTGTGTTAAATTTATGAAAATGGCATTATTGCTGGAAGCGTGAGAAAAGATAGACACAATTATTATTATTGACCACTTTCTTTATTAGCATAAGTTTGTGGGTCTTACGGGGATCATGTAAGCAGAGTCATCCTATTTTTTTAAAATAAGGCGAAAGATGATCAAAGTACCTTAGGTCAAATATGAAAAGAACACAAGCATTTTGGACATGTTGCAGTCATCTGGCTAGCTCATTCATAAGGTCAGAGTAAACTACATCCCCATAGTCCAGGTGTGATAGTACCAACTTCCTAGAGAGATATATATTCGAACCGGCATTGGTAATAATATTTTTATGTGACGTAATGCATACAAAGATGCAAAAGTTTTGCTACTTATGTGGTTAACACGATCTATCCAGGTTAAATTATGATCCAGTATTAAACCCAGATCTTTGACTGTGCGCTGGAACAATATTGGGGTGTTATCTATAGTTAAGGGGGGTAACGTTTCACAGTCAATATTGCCAAGAATATGGTTAGAAGCTAGGAGCGTAGCTTGGGATTTTCTTGGGTTGATCCTCTTGCCATGTCGTAGTGACCATCTAACTAAACTATCTAAATCATAGTTCCTTTATTTATTGCTTGATGCAACTCCGATGGCGAGGTTGAGAGATAAATTTGAAGATCATCGGCATAGAGATGATAACAGCAGTACGTTAAGGCATCAGATATGTCATTGATGTAGAGAGCAAACAAATGAGGACCTACAACAATGCCTTGAGGGACACAGCATGAGATTGGGGTTACAGAGGAGGATTTATTATGAGATATAACAAATTGTTCACGATTAACCAGGTAGGAGCGAGTCCACGATAGGGCTGATTCAGAAAAGTTAAAGAAAGCTTTCAGTTTAGCCATCAGTATATCGTAGTCGACAGATTGAAAAGCTTTGCTATAATCCAACAGTACTAGGATTGTAACTTGTCTATGGTCCATGGCAAAACGAAAACCTTCTGTTACGTGTACCAGTGCAGTATTGGAACTGTGGTTAGGTCTAAAACCTGACTGAATAGGTTCTAATAGTTTGTTGTCTGTAAGATAGCTGTGAATCTCATCTTTAACAGTACATGCCAGTACTTTCGATAAAGCCGGAAGAATGCTGATTGGACGGAAGTCGGTTGCCGAATTTACACTGCTAGTTTTAGAAAGGGATCGAACTATAGCTAGTTTTCAAAATAATGGAAAACTTCCATAAGTGATTGAACTACTAAAGATGTCAGTAACATAGGTCAGAATATGAGGAAGGATTAGTTTCAAAAATTTAGCTGAGATCTGATCAGCACCTTCTGCATTCGACTTGTTTTTCAGAATAGCCCTTGCCGCCTGGCTTGGACTAACCATCGTGAAATAAAATTTGTCCCCATCCACCTGGCGCTTCAAAGTTGAATTAATAGTTTGAGTTTTAACAATTCTATCAATAAATGGGACCTTAGTGAAATGACGGTTTAAATTATCTAATGAACAGTATTGAGTAGTGTCAATATCTAATTTTCGCCAGCTCACCAACCTTTTTTTATTTATTCCAGAGCACCCGGGGGTTACCACCTACATTAAACAGACTAGATGCAAAACGTTTCTTGGCATTCCTGACAACCTGATTGCAGCGGTTCCTAAGAGATCGATAACGTTGTCTGAGTTCATTCGTTTTTCATTCTTAAACTTTCTTTGAGCAGAGTTTCTTTCCGCCATCAATGTCAAAATGCCTTGTGTAATCCGTGGTGATGGTGGTCTAGTTACTCGCCTTCTTCTGATAGGAGCATATTGATTAAGTAATTGATAACATGTTCTGGGTGTGTTGTTAATATGAAGTCTAGCCAACTGTGACAAGAAGGTGTGTGATACGTTGCTTGTAGTTTACAGGTACTAAGATTATAAGACGAGATCGTATTACGAAATTTTTGTATGTGTGGTTTTAATAAAAGCAAATTGTAGTTAAGGTTTACCGTAATTATAACTTGTTAATATACTCCAATTTTGTTACCAATTTCATCCTCAAAAGTTTTGAAACAAGCACCAAGCGGTCCATACGAAACTACGATAGCTAGTTTTGTTATGTTAATTGTTAATTCTAGAACAATGAATTCAGTTTGTTTTATGTAATTACCAGGAGATTTTGAAATGAACTCCGCCCCTCCTATTTAATCTATCACTCCTGCAAATCTTATAGCCAGGAAGAGTAATATCAGCGGAACGTATTGCTATTAGATGCCAGTTTTTACTTATCGCAATGACATGTAACGGTATATGTTGGAAAATAGTCTGAATTTCATATATATGCGCCATATATGATTGTGCATTTATATGTGCAAGCAATAACGTACCATGGAATGGATCCAATGTAATGACAAGTATTTGCCTTTAGAACAATATTTTCAAAGAAACATTACTCCAGTTGAATATGTCCCTGATTGTCTCGCGCGAGATTTTTTATTAGCGACACTATAAGCCGATAAGGAATTTGAAAATGAACGTTACATGAAGATACATCTTAAGAAGTGGGCTTGGGCAGCTGCAGAATTGTGTAATTGTGCGGGAATAGATTGATTGAATAAAAATGGTGGAAGTATTGATGATGTAGACCAGTTTGAGAAACATTATGGCGACGAGTATCAGATTTTTGTGCATGTACGTGATCCTGAGAGTTGAAAATGTACGATAGTGTATTCAGGACCGTCAGTTGAAAAGAAATTGTTTCTAAGATATGAGGACAATCATTATGATATTGAAACTATCACGGCATTTTTAGGCCATACTGGATATTGTTATCATTGTATTACACCTTATGAGGAACGGCGGTTCCATAAACGTTAATATTTATGTTGCCATTATGAAGACTATCATGACGATATTGATAGTAGTAGTAGCAGTAATGAAAAGGGTCGATATTGTTTTCGTACATTTCCCAATCAGCCTTGTTATGATCAACATAAATCCAAAGCCAATGGTAAACCTGTATGTTACTACGCACAACTTTGTTCTCAGTGTGGAGTAAGAATCGACGAACGTAACAGAAAATCAAAACATGTGTGTGGAGAACATTATTGTAAACTGTGTAACATTCATGTTCATGAAACTTATTCCTGTTTTGTTAAACCAAGCAAACAAAAGGAGTTGAGGATTTCCTGAACATTATTTTTGATGCAGAGTGAATGCTAATAGATGCGGATGAAAATAGTACACGTACCAAATTTAATTTGTGCAAGTCTTCGATGCCAGCAGTGTAAGGATATGAAAAAATATACTTGTAGTGTTTGTGGTAATGTTGAAAGCCAGAGAGATTTTGTATTTTATAATATGGAAGCATTTGTAAATCAAGTCCTAGAGCAGGGCCTCAACTTTCAAAAAGGAGTAGAGCTTTCACACAATGGGTCTGGTTTCGATACTTTACTAGTAATGCGATGTCTCATGGAAAACAAAATTCGACACCTCACATTATTGCACAAGAACAAAAGATTATTCAGTTGTGTAAATAATATCACTTTCCGTGATACATATTTGTTCATAGCAGTTAAATTATCCAAATTACCAACAACGATGGGGGTACATGAAAGTCTTAAGAAAGGATACTTGCCGTACCTCTTTAACACTCCTAAACATCATAATTATGCTGGGCTTTGTCCTGACATTGAGTATTTTGATATTGACTCCATATTTGACGATGAACTTGATGAAGTTCTTTCCTGGCATAAGGAATGTGGTAAAAGTAAATTCCAGAAAGAAATCTTGGACAATTGTAAGAGTGACGTCTTAATTTTGGTACAGGCATTGATACGATTTTCGAACATTATTGAAGAACAAACAGGCGGGTACAATGTTTCTCACAAACAAGCACAATCGTCTCGTGCGCAATGGACGGTTTTCGTTCACGTTATCTTAAAGAAAACACTATTCCAATCATCCCTCCTTTAGTTTCCATCATCGCAACCAACAAAGTAAAACGGTAAAACAATGGTAAAAATATATGGAATATGACAATAACGTTTCATTGCAAACAGCAGAAAATGGAGGTGAAGTTCAATTTAAGCGGTTAAACTGGATGGATATGACAAGACAACTCGTACTGGTTATGAATTCTATTGTTGCTACTGGCACGGACATACACGCATCACGCAACTTCGTCGTCACCACGTTGATGATGAGGGACATACTTTGGAAGAGAAGAATTTTTGAAAAACAGTTGAAAAATTAAAATAGGATCCATCTGGGAATATGAGTGGAACAGGGTGGTTCAAGCATCTCCTGAAACTCAATGTTTTATGAGAAGTGAATATTGTGAAATGCAAGATCCCTTCCCAGGTAGCAAAGCATGCTTGAATCAAGCTTGAAACTGCAAGGATGCATGCTTGAATCAAGCTT
>JAGDQP010022877.1:0-13257 GCA_022664845.1 Lepisma saccharinum | reverse complement strand
CTTGAATCAAGCTTGAAACTGCAAGGATGCATGCTTGAATCAAGCTTAAAAATGCAAGGCTGTAACTTTGATTCAAGCCTGATTCAAGCATTCTAGTTTACTGGAAATAATGCTGATGTAAGCTTGAAAGGTCGAGGGTAATGCAAGGAAAATTCAAGCATTAATCAAGGGTGAGCCTGATTATGCTTTTTTCTTCAAGCTTGAATCAACCGTGATTCCTAAGTTGCAAGCTTGATTCAAGCATGTATTAACAACCTTGTTATCAGCAAGCATAAATCAAGGTTGAATCAACCTTGCACTATGAACAGCAAGCTGAGATCAAGCTTGAATCAAGCATATATTAAACAGCTTGGGACAATGCTGAATAAAACAAGGTTGAGTCAAGCTTGATTGAAGCATGTGTTAGTAACCTTATCAGTAAGTTTAAATCAAGGTTGAATCAACCTGGCACTATGAGCAGCAAGCGTACATTAAGCTTGAATCAAGCATGTATTAAACAGCTTAAGACAATGTTGACTGAAACAAGGTTGAATCAAGCTTGATTCAAGCATGTAGTAGTAACCTTGTGATCAGCAAGTAGAAATCAAGGTTGGACCAACCTGGCACTATGAACGGCAAGCTTATATCAAGCTTGAATCAAGAATACGGAGTCCCTGACATTATTTGATGATCGTTGAAACAGTTAAAATGTGAATTCTTGTTTAAAATGTACATTAAAAACTATTAGGACTTCCTCTGACAGTTTTGTAGTATTATTTGCTTCCTCGGTCTGAGTCAAAAATGCCTAAAGGCCATAAATGGACGGAACTTTTCTATCTTACACTTGATTGTTATATGAGCCAGTCTAGTAACTTTAGATTTCGGCCCGTCATGATTCGTCCATAGCTATTAAAATCCATACTCATACCCCTTCCGGGACTCAAACCCGGGACATTCGAGTCGTTGGTCTATCGCCGCAGACTACATGGCTACTCGTCCGGCGTTTCCTGTCGTGTACAAGAGCGCTAATTAGATATATTTCACTCGTAATGAAACTAGAAAGTCTGTTGTGCATTTTTTAACGTGATGAAAAGACGACAATGTTTTTGTCAATAAATCCATTTTTTTCGCCTCCGGAAAAAAATAAAACCTAACTTTTCCGAGTTTATTCCAAATTTCTGTTTTTTCCCCGACCTGCACCACATATGATTTCATAGTGAAGTATAGAAGTAAAGCTACGAGATATTTGTATCCACTGAAAACTAGTAGAAATTAGAATCTCTTGATAGAATGTGGTATTAGAACAAACGGAATTACTGCTAATTCAAGATTCATTGTTATTTCAATTCTTCTTTATTGATTACAATGGGCTACTTTCACAAATGTCTGTGGCATAATTATCCTCAGAGCTTGAGATGTCAGAACTATAAGCTCTAGCAGTTTCATTATTACCCCCTCGTATCCAAAACTCTACCGTGAAAAATACAATTTATGTTTTATCGCACGAAAAATCCCCTAGATTCTATTACACGAGAGATTGTATAGTCTAAAGTGGACAAGAAGCGCGCGTAACTTTTAACAATTGTGCATGAAGACAAACAACCTTCTTTTCAAAATGTATTACCGATTTCCACGATTCCACACCTCTTTTCATGGTTCCTTAGTCCCGATTGAGTTTCATACATGGCTTCACATTTAGTTTCTACATTTGTGTGCTAGGTTTTGATATAAGTTCGACATCTTTGACGTTACGGTCTCGTCACAAAACAACACTTCATCCGTCTAACCTCCCTTATTCCGGCGTAAAGACCATAAATACATAAAATTTAAACGAAAATTTATTTTGAATGTCAATAACGTTAGACATAATACATTTCCCCTGTGAAATTTTACATTTTTTTGCGTGGTATAAATTAAAGTGAGCCCTGTTATGGCTCCCTCGTAGTTACTGTGCGTGTTTAAGACAAACGAAGAGCATAATCCTAGCCTTACCTAACCCGTTTTCGCTCTCCATGATATAATTCTGGTTGTGAAACTCTCGTATCAGAATACCAACAGCTCAAGTGGTGCCGATTCCCATCGTTATCAAGTTAATAACACTAATATAGGATCAACTTTAAATGTGGTCAGTAAATTTCACAACTAATACTCGGGATGGGCGTTGCCCATAGTGCTGTTACCGCCCAGAAAATTCATTTTACCTTATCACAACCAATACCCCAGTAGCACATACTTGTGTTAAACGTTGATAAAACAGTTGTTTAATGTCCGCATTTTCAATGGTTTATTAAACCAAAATTTTTTAACTCAACGTTCTTTGGTTGAATAAACAGTTGAAAATGCGGACAGACGATTTTAGCAATGTTAAAAACACGTATGTGCTACTGGGGTATTGATATTTCAACAGGATATTTAGGCATACTCACGAATTAGCAGACAAGACCCCTTGTACAGTTTTTTTCAATCTAGGTAAGGTTCTTTTTTACAAACAGGGTGGCCGTACCAGTAATGGACCAGGCGTTAGTGATTGATTAATAAACAGGAACAGCAGAGTTTTTATTGAATAAGTAGTAAACAAAGTACGTGTTATACTTCCGTAAGGGTTAATAGTGTAGTCCCCAAACGGTATGCAATCAGAAAATGCATTCATTGTCCTTTCGGCCTCTCTTTAGTATACGTCGGGCGTTCCATTTGGAACCAGAAATGGTGGAGGTAACAAGTGCTGTCTGTTAAAGTGATGTGTGTCGCGTATAATAAAAAAGGTAAAGCTATTCCCTGTGCGATACGCACGCGTCGTGAACAGTGCATGGGGAATGTGGAGGTAGCGCTCCACATTTTCTTGACCTACGGTACGAAGTGAGGTGGGGTGGCCAGTCCCACGCTCGACCACCTCTATCTTCCCAAGGCGCCCAGGAAAACTAAGGACATTCTGGTACTCAATTTGATAAGAGGCTGAGTGCACCTCAGAGCGCCAGACGCTACCGTCTGATCCACGGTATGTAACCTGGCTTTTTCTAATCCGTCTTCTTTCGCTATCGCTCATTCCACATACTGCCTGTGATTTTTGTAGCAAAACCACCGTGGTGATACGGAAATGTCACTATGGGGTAACAATACCATGATTCCGATTCATGAACTTATGACTGATTTCATTCGAAAAAAATCACGCCCGACGTAAGCGAAAGTAATGCTGTCTCTTTCCAAAATAACTTTAATTTGTAAAGTAGACCGCACAATAAGAGGATAGAGTTATAACTAATAGAAAATATCCGCGCATATCTACTACAAGGTACAGAGAAATAATTAATCATTTTATTCCCCCGTTGTTCCATTAACAATCTACGCGAAATTGAATGAATTATCTACACTGGCAATGACTTATACAACTGATCAACTACTAGTATAATGTTCAGACACATACTTTTCTGCTGTCTTGTCAAATAAAACAATTGCGAGTTGGTTTTTCTTTGACTTGTTCTGCAATGTTTCAGGCTTTTATCGTATAAAATAACTATTTTTCTATTATATAAATGTCAATTCTTGTTTGCACTTTAAAAAGTTCCTTCGTTTGTCAGCCTAGGCGATATCGTTAACGTACCAAGACCCAGTTGCACAATAAAATAGTAACAAGCATTTTGTTAATTTTTCTTACCTGGGAATTTGTCCTTCCCATTTAAACCGCCTTTCCTAACCACATGGACAATACCGAAAAGATTAGTTAGTAATTATTTCTCTCCTGTATTTTCTACAAATTTGGGTGACCACATCTTTATTTACTACCTAAAATTCTCATATACCCTATTACTTACCAAAATTTAGCTAATGTTTTTTTTAACAAAACAAACACTTTCTTTAACACTTTAGTTATGACTCTTCCTAGACTGTCAGTTATTGCATTTCGTTATGATCACATGACAAGTGGCGCTCCTGTAGCGCCTTGCAACGGTAATGTTCTGAAGCTTTCATCTTCTTTAATCAAGCATGATTCAAGCTTGCTATTTCAAGCATATATTAGGCAATACAAATTCAAGCTTGAATTAAGGTTACTGGATCAAGACTATTTCAGCAAGGTAAAATCAAGCTTGTATCAAGCTTGAAATATACTTGATAATTCATTTCAAGGTTAGCAAGTCAAATTCAAGGGACTTTCAACCTTGAATCAAGAAAACATGCTATTAGGGTTACGTCCTAAAGATGTCTTCAAAGGTGGACGCACCGAATGCTTTCGCACCTTATATGAATGTGGTAAAGAGAAATTTTTAGCATATGTGAACTAACTTCCCTTCATCCATTTGTGATGTCCAAAAAACATATGCCAACAGGAAAAAATTAAATTTCATATAGTTAAAAACATGCCTGATCCATCTACAGTCCATGGATTGGTTCACTGGAAAGTACTTGCCCCTAAAAATCTTGTTATACTCGTTTTGCCATATAATGTACATAAACGTCTCGTCTTTGGTTTGTGTAGGTCTTGTATGGAGGACTTGAATAATGGAAAATGTATACATAATAAATAAACGCCTGCAATCAAGGAAGTATTTTTTACTCGTGAAATACATTTGGCGTTGGAAAAAGAATATGTCATTCTTAAAACATACGAAATCTAGGAAATGCAAATGACTGAGGGACTCTTCAGACCGTATGTCGATAGTTTCCTAAAAATGAAACAAGAAGTCAGTGGGTTTCCAGATAATTGTAGTACGACCGAGAAAAAGCAATAATATATTCTTGATTATTAGCAGCATGAACGTATTCGTCTTGACTATAAGATCCAATATAACGGCGAGTTGAGACATATTTCAAAAATATTTTTGAATTCATTATTCGGAAAATGGGGACAAAGATATTATTTTCAACAAACACGCATTGTTACTGATCGAAAAATCTTCTTGGAAATTCTACGTACGCCTCACTTGGAAGTTCAACATGTAACTCCTATTGGACAAAACAAATTACAAGTAACGTATAAAGACTTTGAAAATGAAAAGTCACTACACGCTTTTACCAAAGAGAGCCTTCATATCCTCGTTCGTTTATATGAATTACTGGATACTGTTGGTATGGAACGTCTTATTTATTGCGACACAGACTCAGTTACATACGTGCAGAGAAAAGAGGAGCCATTATTTCTACGTACTCGGAATTAACTGGGAGAATTGACAAATGAAATAGAAGACGGTTGAGTTCCAAAGCTTTATCGGACTATGTCAACAAATTACAGTTACGCTAACAAGGATCTTCTTACTGGTAAAGTGACGTATGTTTACAAAGTTCATGGTATAATTTTGAATTTTCGAGCGACAAAAGATTTAAATTTTATCACTATTACAATTTGGTCACTGAAAAGTATAAGAGCGGTGAAATGTTTAATCCTAAAAATATCTTGCGGAAAACAGGTTACAAATCCTTTCCAAAGGACAGTGGAAAACACACCGAATTTTCAATAATCAGCGCCGACGACTGAATCCTTCAAACAAAGAAGATTATTGTACTCTTTCCTATGGATATTGGAGTGAATAATATTCGTAAAAGGTAGAAAGTGCACAGTTGTCAACCAAACATTTCGAAAGTATGAAAAACTTTCTGTTGCAAGGAAAAATCTTTTGTGTAAAACTAGAAAACAAAAGTAATTTTTTCTTACGAGAACTTATTTTTAAAAGTTAAAACAATTTTTTATTACGAATTTTTTTTTAAAGTAAAATTTATTTTTTGTTACGAAAACGTTTTGTGAAAACTTTTTGGTAAAACCTTTTTTGTTACAAAGTTTTTTCTCTTAAAGTAAAAGTAAAAAATTTTTTGTTTCGAAAACTTTTTTTGTAAATGTAAAAACTAAAAATATTTTTCTGATGGAAAACTTTTTGTGAAAAGTACTTTTCTTACAAAAACTTTTTGTGAAAAGTACTTTTCTTACAAAAACTTTTTTGTAAAAGTAAAACTAATATTCTTGTTATGAAAACTTTTTTGAAAGACATACTTTTTTTAAACTAAAAACATAAATCAGTTTTGTAATTCTTATTCAATAGTTATGTAAAATATAGTCTTGCAAGGTAAAGTTGTTAATATAATTTGAAATAAACGGCAAACCAGAATTCTTGTTAACTGTTTATCATAACACCGATTTTTATTGTACAGGAAAAATATTTAGTATGATTCGTCTTTATGTATTACTATTTTGTATTAGTTTCATCCAATCACTATATTTTGTACCAGTTAACTTTTTTATTACAACACTGTTTCACTTGGATGAAAAAGCATCAGTGTTGAATACTTTGTTCCAACTCTGTAATCACAGTATTTTTGTATCACTTGGAAATGTTTGTATATATCATACTTATGCACAAATTAAAAGTTCCTTGTCAGTACAAATTGTTTGTTTTATTCCTATACAAGCACCAGTCCTTGTGTATGTTCAAACTTAGAACAAATAACAATCTTGGTTACTAGAAGTCGATGGATGTAATGTGTCTTCCATCCACAAGATTAAGCGGGTTCTGTCTCTACATTCCAATTCTGTTATCATCTTTTTGTAAGTAGTAAGAAAATTATGTAACAAATCAATAGAATCGGTGTGAGACTCAACAAATATCGTGTATATTTGGTCACAAACAAAAGGGGTTATTAATACGTCCAACATCCGTAGTACAACCATTTCACTGCTTAAGTCTACACACTCATGATCCGTGTCAAAAGGAATGTCATGAAGGCACTAGTCTCAAACTTTCACAAACTCGTATTTATGGTCTTACTGTGTGGAGACGTGCAATTAAATCCCGATCCAGTTCACAATCAGCGTAGAAATGAATTAATTCTTAAATGTTATTACTAAAATATTCTATCTGTAAACTACAAATTATTAGATTGTGCAATTCATTTACCAGAGTTTCTACTGTACAACTGTGTTATTTTTAGCAAGACTTGGTTAAATGAAAATATGTCTAGTGCAAAAATAGCTTAAAACGAGAGAAGATCTGAAAACTGACTGTGAAATTGTTTGGGCTGAAGTGTGTCTTAATGGAAGCAAAAAATTACTAATTGGTTGTTTCTACCGTCCACATAAAAATATTCCAAGTGAACTGTTAATGGCATGGAGAGATTCAACATATTAATATGCACATAGCGTGGTCAAGTATAAAAGGTGGGGTTCCCACTGACAGTAAGGAAGCTTGGTTCATGGAAAATTTTATACATGGTCTTGGACTTTTACAACACAATATGCACAATACAAGGTCCAATAGAATTTTGGATTATGTATTATCCACATGTAATAAATGTACTATCATTCCATCTCTAAATTTACTTTCATCTGATCACGAGAGTTTGGAGTGGAACTATCCATTAATATTTTAAAAACAAAGTTGAAAGCTTCTCCTTTCACTCCAGGGCAGCATATACCTCTTCGAAGAAAAGCTCGTTGGAATGACATTAACCGCGCTCTTTCACTTTTCCCATGGTGTATACTTGAAAACTTAACTGTAAATGAAGCGATTGATTTGTTCACGGATGTAATTCATGCTACCTGTAAAGACTGTCCCCACAAAGAAATCCCGATCCTCTAAATATCCTCCCTGGTTTGATGCAAAAGCACGGTCTATTTTGAAAAATAAAAAACTTGCATGGGAGCTTTGGAAGCAACATCCTAATGCACATACTCTTTCTCCCATAACAGGCGCTACTCCAAGAAATTGCTTAGGGCAAAGTATCAAAATTATATTGACGAGGTAATATCTGAAATATGTACCAATCCTAAGAGATTTTGGTCTCTCATAAACTGTCGAAGGTGTTAGTCAAGTGTTCCGACAGAGTTAATTTATGATTCAGCTACAGCTGCTGGTGAAAAGAGGGTACATCTATTTAATGAATACTTCTCTAACAATTTCTGTGTCCACTCTTCTCCTTTGCCGAGTCCTCAGCTTCAACCGATCTGTTCGCATTCACTGTCTAAATTAAGTACATCATCTGATGAGGTAAAACATCTGCTTTCTTCTTTACCTCTAAATCGTTCTACCGGCTCTGATAACATTAGTGCTATTTTTTACGTAGTGCTGCTGAATCACTGGCTTCCCTTTTTCTCGTCTTTTAAATAGGTGTTTTGCCGAAGGTATATTTATTACTTCTTGGAAACAGGCTAATATTATACCCATTCTGAACTCCTGAAATAAGACCCATGTCTCTTCATACAGACCCATTTCTCTTTTATCTATTTTGTCTGTGGTGTGTGAAAGAATCAAGATAGACTTTATAATTTTGTTTCACCTTATCTAGACTCTGCTGAACATGGCTTTCTTCCTGGTAGTTCCACTCCTACCAACCTGTCCTTATTACTCTCTGATGCTACTCAATCCCTGTCCAATAACGCACAGCATAATGTAATCTATCTAGATCTTAGTAAAGCTTTCCATAGAATTGATTGTAATCTTCTTCTTTATAAATTAACTGACCGATTCAATATCTATGGTAACTTCCTTTCATTATTGCGAGACTATCTCACTGGCTGTGAACAACGTGTTGTTCTTTCTGGATCATCTTCGAATTTTGTTCCCGTTCTCTCTCGTGTATCTCAAGGTAGTGTTTTCGGCCCACTCCTTTTCCTCCTATATATGACGACCTCCCAATTTATCTCTCGTCATCAAAAACCAAAATTCTTCTTTTTGCTGACGACTGTATATTATTTCGAGAAATCAGATCATTACAGGATGTTGCTGATCTCCAAAATTCCATCTCTGACCTCTTGGACTGGTGTAATGCGTGGAACTTGAGAAAATAAATCCCTCAAAATCTTCTTTTCTTACTATTTCCTTAAAAAGAAATCAAATCCCATGTGCATATATCATTGAAGATGATCCTATCGCTAAATTTTATTCTCGAAAAGACCTTGGAGTAGTATTTCACGAAAAACGTCTGTTTGTTGATCATGTGACTTCTACAACTAACAGTTCCATGCGCTTACTTGGTCTTCTCTATAGATTTACAGAAATTAAGGACCTTCATTCATTGAGTATGTTCTACAAAACCTTCATTTCCCCTAAAATTGAATATTGCTCCCCAATTTGGAACATGGCTTGCATTTCTAATCTATCTCATATCGATTCTGTTCTGAACTTTTTTCTTGCTATAGTCAAAAGAAGAATATCATTAGTACGTAGGTTAAGCAAACCCGAGGTATTATCCGTTCTTGGTCTCCACGTACCCTCTTCTCGTCGCAAGCTGGCAGATTTGATATACTTATACAAGATACTTAACGGGAATCTTAGAACTGGAGAGTTGATATCTAAATTTTACTTCCGTGTTCCCTTACCAATAACCAGAAATAATAACCTCCTTCATTGTACCACGCCTAGGCTAAGTATACTGCAGCGCTCCTTATTCCACAGACTAGTAATTATGTATAATAATCTCGATTCAAATATCAATATTTTCGGATCTAAAAACGCTTTCCATCGAACGCTAAATACAAATATCTCAGTTATTCCTCCTGTGTATTATAATCGTCTTGTTAGTGATATCAATTCCTGTGTTGTGTTGTTTAAAATTTAATTTAATGTTATTCAGTTTGTAGTAATGTTATTTAGTTTGTTGCAATGTTATTTAGTTTGTGTAAAATGGCAACTCCAGCTGTATCTGAAACTTAATATTAAATAAATAAATACTGAAACAAGGTGTCCTTTTTTAAAGACTTGCCAGCACACACTCGACGGTCACCTCTGCAAAACTACACTCACAGCTATTCATTGTTCCCTGGTTCAGCTACAGCAGACTAAGTTGCAGTTCAATTCTCTCCACATTTTTTGGGTTTGTAAACCAATCAGATTATTTTAATTCAAATGACGTCATTACCTATGGTGGCTGTGTTCGTGGTCTTCTGAGAGGGGACTTTGTTTAAAGGAAGTATTAAGTATTAAACTTTCAACCTAGTAGTTATGCACAACATGAGTGTATTATAGGTGCCCAACTTTTGTAAAGGTTTCCAGTGACCAAATTCGTCTTTGGATACTTTAGATCAAGTGTAATACTCCTTTTGAAGTCCGACTATTATGAGGTATGCAATGTAGAAGTACAAGTGACCTAATTAGGTTTAGAAAATGTAGTCTAAAAATTGTGACTATAACAGACATTAAGAAACTAGGAGACATCATTGATTAAATTATTCCAAGATGACTACACTGTTGGTCATAAGTTGACAACAGTTGACGCCATTGAGTTACTGTACTGTTCCTACACGCGAAAAAATATATAAAGCCTACAGAGTGAAATAATAAATTAATCCAAGTTGGCAATACTGTTGATCTTAAGTTGCCAACACTTGGTTACCATTACTGATGTATTGCTAGTTGTTCTGTAAAATAATTGTAAATATTCAAGTTGTGCCATAGTTGCCTATATTCCATAATTGGCATGTACAGCTATGAAATATTAAAACTTACCATCTCTCTAACCTTCACCTAAACCAATAATTTCTTTAACAAGCTCAAAATGTATAGCAATTCTTTTGTTTTCAGTGGACGTATAATATATAATTTCAGTCTAATGAAAAATATATAAGTGAAAAATAAAATACTTCTTCTAGTATCAGCCAAAAATGCCTAACGGGAGATATCCATGCCATTCATAACATGCTAATGTTGGACTATGTAAGGCGGCTGGATGTCAATATCCGTTCTCTAGCCAACCTCCAGATCTTTTGTTGCCCAAAATGTATCCAAAAATTTGTGATATACTTTTTCTGTCTGTTTTTGAAAGTAAAACAACATGGAGACATCACCTTAAAGGTGGACCTGTCGCTTCAGTTCTTAACAATATACTTACATTGACCAATCCCATTTTCTACTGATGATCATGTTCAAATTGTAATTAGAAGGATTTTGACTTCAATTCCTTGTAAATAATACACGTGGTTCGGAGTCTACCTTAAAACTGTAGGTCTCGTATTTAGAGGTTTACCAACGCAATGGAAAGAATGAATACAGCGGGACCTTTTACGTGGAAAACGCATCACAGGTTAAAAGATCCATGCTAGGAATAAGTGGAAGGGAATCAATGGAGTAAAACGATAATTCCGAGACATATTTGAAGCAACACCTACATAACATATAAGATTCAATAAAACAGAAGAACCTAGAAAACATCTTGATATATGTTAGGAATAACTAGGAAGAGAAGTCATATGTGTACTCAAAGACATAAAATGTTAAGTCCGACATATACCTACTCGGTAATGCAATACCTACATAAGACATTAGCTGTCTTACGGGAACGACTGATGTCTTGAAAAATCAGTAGGCGCATATTAAGCACAACTAGAGGGTTGTACTATAGGTAAAATTATAAGTCCGACACAAACCTAACCCAACATCTATATAAGACATTAGATTACCTAGGGGAACGAGACAGATCTTGGAAAACGCGTAGGTGGATGTTAGCTATAACTGGGAGTACCTTCTGATTTGATTTATTGCTGTGAGATGTAAAGTTCATTATATAAGTATAGAATCCATCCATAGGACATTAGATTCCCTAGGGGGTGAGACAGGTCTTGGAAACGTAATCCAAATGCTTACTAAAATAACTTGGAGGACCTCTGATTGGATTTCATGCTGTTAAATGTAAACTTCATTAGATACCTACATAAGAATTAGATTCCCTGCGGCAAGACAAATCTCTGAAAACGCGTAAATACATGTTAGATATAACTAATAAAACATATTGTGGCGATAAACTCTTTACATTAGATATATAAAGTGTCTTGTAACACCATCAAAACTGTTTACGAGGCAGTTCATTACAAGAACATAGCATTACAATGGGATATGGATGAAGGAGACCAGTAGTGTACACCTAGCCCTGCACTCCATGATTTAATTACGCATTAATTAAACACGAACTTGTAGCATGAGACTCTGACTGTAACCAGACAAACGTACTCCCCCTGAAGGGTTTTGGCCGTAGAGAAAGAAAAAATATAGAAAAAAAATTTATGAGCTTTGGAAAGAAAGGGGAAAATAGTTGAAGAACCATTTTTAATTTTTGATTGAAACCGCACGAGACTGTATAGTCCCTGAAGGCTGAAAGTTAATTTAGTTAAAAAGAAAAAAAAAGGAAACAGTTGTTTTTTTTTCATGATCCTTTTTTTATCAGACAATAGAAGAAGATCTCATCAAGTCACTGCCTAGAGGCCAATGCCAAGAAAAAAAGAACGGATGTTTGAATTCATTTACCCAGCTTGGTTGATGGAATCAATTGTGATAGTATTATTTTAAAAGGAAAATATGAAATGCTTATTGGTAATGAACAATGAAATGCTAGGAACATTGTATTGGCAGTAACATTGTTTGATACAATTTTAGTTAGGGTTGATGCTTGATTGAAAGAATTATAAACACAGATTTTGCGTATTAAAATGTAATTTGACTAAACTTGTGCTGAAAAGCTTCCAAAGGCCTTAGTAAATTATAGAAAGAAAACGAACACGAAAAGAATCATTGAATATAAGTTGGTATTGAGATATGTAGAAATATAAACACTGATTTTGCATAATAAAATGTAATTTAACTGTTTTGCTGACTTGTGTTGAAAGAAAAGAATGTCGTTGCGGCAGATCCAATGGTTAAAGTTTAACTTGCTCCAAGTGTCAGATTTTGTTACCTTGCGACAGATCCAATGGTTAAAGTTTAACATTAAGGTTGTTGTGGTATAGTGGTGATGGTTACTGAAGATAATACTTGGACGGGTATTGAAACATTTGACTAATGCTGACTGATAAATACATATGTGAAGACTTAGTTGTTTGTTTTAGGAATATTGCTGATGGCAGAATGTCGCCTTATGACATAATTATATATTGAACTAACACACATTTAAGAATTTTGACTGGAGTCG
This sequence comes from Lepisma saccharinum, assembly GCA_022664845.1. Taxonomy (NCBI): domain Eukaryota; kingdom Metazoa; phylum Arthropoda; class Insecta; order Zygentoma; family Lepismatidae; genus Lepisma; species Lepisma saccharinum. The sequence continues at coordinate 402 of JAGDQP010022877.1, read as the reverse complement.
AACCTACGTATGATTTCGAAGTGTACTTTTAATGAAATCGCCAAGACAGATTTGTATATTGACCTAGAGTTCTGGACTTTAGCCTGGAATCGAACTGACACCCATTTTGTTAGCCTTCCTGTATGCTAGATTAAAGAAACGAACTCAGATGAATTTGCATAGGAATCCCTCAGATAGGTCTACAAGTTGCAATAATAATGTCTAAAAAGGAAAATTTATTGTCGTTGGCCAAACCCTGTCCCCGGTAGAGACAGACAAGGTAATATAACGTAAGATCTTAATGCAGACGAGGAATTCTTGAAATTTAACTTCCAGAATATAAGTCTGGTTTACCGTAATGTTGTAAAGATTCGGATACCGGAACTGTCTTGGACTGAATTGGAGTTGAGGTAAAGACTCGAA
>JAGDQP010022876.1:0-29882 GCA_022664845.1 Lepisma saccharinum | reverse complement strand
TATATATATATATATATATATATATATATAGATATATATATATATGAGCTCCTGCGTAGCCTAGTCGGTAGCGCGCTCGACTTCAGTGCGAGCGGTCCCGGGTTCGATTCCCGGTGGGGCTCAAATATTTCGGTGTTGACCCAGCATCGTGAGGACAATTGGGGAGCTGCTGGGAATAAAAGACAGTGGCGATCACAGTGAGAGCTTCGGCTCTCCTCTCCCAACCCGTCTGGTCAGCGTGGGAGCAGTAGACCAACTCCTCCCTTCGGGGAGAGGCCTCATCCACTAGTGGATTGAATATGGCTGTGATTTATATATATATATATATATATATACACTTTCATATCGTACCGATCTCAATAGGTATATTTTTCTTCGAAATCTACCTAGAAAAGAACTAGGTGATTTGGCCCTATCGTTGGTGCGGGATCGATAAAATATATTGACAACGCTGACAGTTGTACTACTTTGGTTTAACATTTCATCCCCTGTAGGGGCGACTTTTCATGTCGTCATTAATGTTTCTTTGTCCTAAGGGACACGTTTGCCAAATTTAAAGTTTGTAATTTTAATAGTTTTCGACTTATGTTCCTTTCCTTAAGAGGCTTTCAGCCCCTCAGTCCCTGGGGGTGTTCAATCGAAAAGCTAAGATACCCGTTTCTAATTTATTGAAACGAATAATTCTCATGGTAAATATTATGTTTCTAGCTCAAGTGATTTCCGAGTTGCACCCCACCCCCCACCCTGTTTCAATACCAACCTTTGTACGGTAGGTCCTAAGGAATAAATGTGCCAAATTTCCTTCAAATCCGTCAAGGGATGTGGAAGCATATAGCGTTCAAACACACAGAATTTCAATTTATATAATATAGCAGATAATTCGTATTAGTTGGCAACACTGTCAGTTTCACTACTACTGCTATTACAACTGCAAATTCTGCTACTACTACAACAACTACTACCTTGTACTACTACTATTACAGAACCTACTTCTGAGTTGTTACGCCAGCGTCTCCAAGGGTACGGATTCGAATCCCGCCTAGGGCATGGATATTTGTGGATTATAAGAAGCATTGCACTCATATAATCGTGATGGACCAAAGTCAAAGTCACTCAAATGGCGCATACAAAATAAAGTTTATCACAAGTTTTTTTACAACTACTGCTGCTACTACTACTACTACAACTACTACTACTACTCTTGCAACTATTACTACTTTTATAACGATTATAAACATTAAATCTAAATAGGAATTTAAAATTCAAAACAATTTATGTAATTCACATGATTGATCGAAATAAAAAAAAATGTAACAATTAATTTTATTGTTATTAACAATGAACTGAATATTTATTGGGGTGTTTTGGGGGTATATAAGAGGGTATATTTGCAAATTTTAGATTTTTTTCACGAAATTTCGACGTGGTCACGAATCTTCATGCCAAATTTCAGCATTCTAGGCCAACGGGAAGTTCCTTAGAAACTCCTGGATGGACAGACAGACACAAAAATTAGGGATTTTGATGGTGAAATTATTTAAAGATTGTCATCGGATTCCAGAAAAGGCTGTGTGCAAAGTATCACATGTTGGGCTAGTCTAGAAATGGTTTTAAAAAAAATATTAATTAAAGGATTTATTCGTCACAAAGAAAAATAAAATTAAATACGTAAAAGCGTGTACGTATATAACTAAACATAGCAAATTTATTTCTTTGTTTGTCGGCAAATTTTCTGATTTTGTGTTGAGCGAGTTCACAGAATGAACTGTAGGTGACACTGCTGTTTCCTAATGTCCTGCTCCCTGGTGAGAATATGCGGAACTCATTGAACATTGCCTTCATCCTGTTATATATTTAATACAGGTTACTTATTTTCATGCAAGGATCACAAAAAGTAACTTAATTTTTATAATTATAACGGGGCTGTTCTATTTGAAGGAAAGTAATTAAAACGGAAGAACTTATTGAGAAGCAAGTTAGAGCTACAATTTTACTAACAATCATAAAGGGTCCGCTGAATGAAAACAATTACCACTTCTTCTTCTCTCCCGCTTCTTAAAAAAACTTACCTCTGCATATACACACAATTGCTCGCTATTATCCTTCGTCATCCCCGTTAGAGAAACGCTTATTATCAACTATTAGCAAATACGGGGAAAGAGCGAGTCTACCCCCCCTTCCCCGACAACTTTTCTTTGTTTCTGCACATACACTTTGACTATATTTCGAACGACACCTCATGCATGTCTTTCCACTTTGTGGTTCATGAGATATATTTTGGCATGCGCTGGTAACACTGACAACGGGGTTCCTGGGGGGCGGGAATATCCGCAATATGTTCCTATTACGTTAAACCATGTTTATGTCACGTTTGGTACCGCTATGATTAATACAATTGAACTTATTTGAAAAAAGAAGATAATTTAATAGAAAATAGGCTGGCAACACTGATAAGTGGGTTACTTGGAAATGTAGGCCCTCAGAGTCGTTTTTATACTATGTGTCGAATCATGTTTATACCAAGTTTGCCTCAGCTAGGTATAACTGAATGGAAGCAATATGAACTATTTTTTTTTAGAAAATGGGCTGGCAACACTGAGCCATTGACCTTTCCAACGACACATCAATCATCTCTATACACCTTTTAGTTCCTGAGATTTAATTTCTGGACGTCGGACGGACAGAACGATCGAATATTTTTCTTCATTGTTGAAATCGCTTGATTATTATTGTGAATAACAAAACCTATAACAATGAAGCTCTTTCAATAATGAACAAAAAAAGAAAATTAAAAATCGACACCAATTGAACTCTTGAATTGGTTATGAACTTTCTTCCCTCAAAGTTAGAACTCTCTAGGCTTGAATTTGTAGGAGCAGCAAGGAAATTTCGTTCGATAAGAAATACATTAGACATATACGGAGGTAGTGCTGCCATCTTTTGTTGGAGATCATTGCTTTACATTAACCTTAAACACGTATGTTTATCATAAGACACATTTCCAACGAACTAGATCAACTTCCCTTCAGTGTTGTTGCGCCTGCGCAGTGAAGTCCATTTTACTTTCTAGCAGTCATCAGTTTTTATTCACGTCTACGTTCAAGAGAACAATCATGTTAGCTTCGGCTATCGTAAGACGTTTTACAGCACCTTCATCACTGACGAAACTGCAGACTGTTCTAAGAGGAATTACTTCAAATACCACTCAACACAATCCAGGATTTGTTTACCAGCCATTCTACTGTGTTTTTCTGCCATTTAATATGGCAGGGAGTAACGGAACACAAAATGCACATTTCACAGCGGTTCTAATTAATATGTCTAACCACTGTATGCATACCATTGACATCCACACTGTTAGACTAATGTTCATCTATGTCTAATCTATCTAACTTGTCCAGAGTATGATCCTAAAATGTTATCCCTACGGGAACTATTTGACTCCTACTCAGAAACTATTCATTGGGCTACATAGCCTCCCTCTTTTTCAACCCACATGAAGATTTGAATTACACATAAGCAAAGGTTTGATTATTCCGATAAGATAGGGATAAAACTGATTTGATGGGCGGAACATCCTTGTTTCATTTTACCGGCACAAGAAGGCGTGCATGTAAGCTAGTTTATTAACAATATTTGAATACTTATACATTCTATAAAGCGATTTTCATTTCTGGTAATTTTACTAATGAAATGTCTGGAATAATAATTATGAGGAACAGAGGACATGAAGCACTTTTAGTTGGGTTTTTCTCCACAAATATTAAAAATCTTCTTTTTCTGCCTCTTTGGAGACGTTTTTCTCCTTAACAGCCCAAGGAGAAGAAGAAGAAGAAGAAGAAAGCAGCCAAGGATGGGGATGTAAAAAAAATATATCTTTATTGCCTCGACTTTTACACTTTTACCATAACGAGTTTTAAGGAAAGATTAAAACAGTATTTCTTGATGTAATGTGACGTCAGCTTAATTTACGACAAGAAACAAGATGTTCTTTTCTTTCGTTTTCTTCCACGAGTTCTGTCTCTTTTTTACCTATTCACCCCATCCTTCCTCCATCCACCTTATACACCATTTTTGCACCATGGACCTCTGGAAATGAGCCAGAAGATGTTTCCTTTCTAACCTTTTTTTCTCGTTATTTTCTTGGTTGGTTTGCGTGGGGAGAGGTTTTCCTCTCCCCTCCTAGTTTGCTCCTAATTTATTTTTTAAGATTATTGCGGAGTAGCTTCTGATGAGTTGACTACCTGAATGTGACAGGGCGAGGGAGCTAAACAGAGGGAATATGGAAGATGAAAGATTCTTTTTTTTTTTAATAATAAAAGTAAACGGTGCTAAGAAGAGTGGAAGAGAGAATTTCCTGTAATGATTTCTCGACCTCATCTTTCTGGAGGAATTTTCGTAATCAAAACAGAAGATAAAAAGGAAGAACTCATCTTGTTTGTGTTGTAGACTGTTCTTGAAAATTACGTTAGGTTGATATGAGCAGTGGCGGAACTTTCCGGGAGGTATTTTCCTTTGAAACTTCACTGAAATTTCTTTCATCTTGGGCGCACAGGTTAAGCTTAATTGTCAATAAAGAATTCTGTTCTTTTTGTCTTTTGTGCAGCGTTTATAAAACAGGAATAACACAGAGAAAAATATTGAAAGAGAAGCAGTCCTTTATCTTAATTAAAAGTGTCAAGGTGATTTGCCTTAGACTGATGGAACTGGCGAATATATATATATATATATATATATATATATATATATATATATATATATGAAGATGCTTCTTTCAGAATGGCCATAATCCATATTATTAAGAGCCCGGATATGGCGCCCGAACAGGGACATTGCGCCACGGATTCTTAGGTATAATCTATTTTCTGCCTTACTTACTAACGTCACTACTGTCGTTTTAGTCAATTCTAAATCGAATGTGCGAATCCTATAGGTTCTAAAAGCGGCTAAAATGAGTTAAAGACCTAAAAGCGGTTAAATTGAACATTTCAAAACATAAAATAAAATAAAAAATTGGCATTGATATATTGAACTCCTACTGTTAAGAGGAAAAACGTGCATGAATGTGCATTTGTTTTCAAATTTCTTTCACTCTGCTGTTCTCTTGTTTTCTTTCAGTCTGAGCTAATTGCCTAAAAGCCTTCAAGTTCAATTCAATTCTTGATTTCATTAGGCGTGTGGAAGCCTTGTAGTGTTTATGCTGGTAGTCATGTATCTTGAAGCTGCCAATTGCATGGTGTAGTACGTTTCCTGCATTAGCAATGGAAAATTATTAATTTTAATAAAGCTTAACAATGAATGGGACATTAAAACGAAATGTAGTTGTTGCTTGATGCAACAGGTTACGGTTTAGGATCTAGTGTAAAAAAAACAGTACAGTTCTTGTTTAGTATAGAGAGAAGGTTACGTGTGAGTGCTGCTCTAAGTTTTTCTTTTGTATTGTAATCTTTATCTGAATACTGAAAAAAATAGGAACTTTGAATATTGATTTATGTTTTTATTTTTTTAAGCTTTGGTTCTTTATGTTCAGTAAATCGTTAACATGTAAAGGAAAAGGTATTTGCAGTTAAAATGTATTTGCTACTAATATTTTAATGCAAATACACTAGGTTCCAAAAGCAACGGGATACCTACCTAATAACGTGTGGGACGACGAAGTGCAAAAATTCGAAGTGGCAGGGACGCGACAAGTCGCTGGTAGTCCGCTGGAGGGATATGTAGCCACGTAGTCTCGATTGCCCTCCACAATTCGGTGGTTGTTGTAGATGGAGGATCCTGAGCACGAATAGCCCGTTCGATGATATCCCACATGTGCTCGATAGGGTTCATGTCCGGCGATCTAGAGGACCAAATCATGCGTTGGAAGTTGCCAGAATGTTCGTCAAACTAGTCGCGCACCATTGCGGCCCGGTAACATGGCGTATTGTCATTCTGGACAATCTCACTGTTGGCAGGGTACACGAAATCCATAAAGGTTTGGAGATGGTCACCAAGCAGCGCTAACCGGTCAATGTCCGGTTCAAGCGGACCATAGGATCCAAACCATGCCAGGTAAACACCCCACACCATGACGGAGCCACCACCAGCTTGCACAGTGTCTTGTTGACAACTTGGGTTCATGTCCTAATGGACCACACTACAGGTTGCCAGTCCTCTTAAGCGCAATTCACGTGTTCCAGAGCCGATGCGAGTCTCCGCCGTCGATGAGCAGCGATTAGTAGCGGTACACGCGTCGGTCTTCGGCTGCAATACCCCACAGAGACCAAATAGCACTGAACTAACCTCCGAGACACGTTCCTGGGACGCCCTGCATTGATTCCTGTTGTCAGATCACGCACTGTTGCCTGTCTGTTTACCCGGACGAGTCTGCTCAGACGTTTCCGGTATCGAGCATTCAGCACCCGTGGGCGGCCGCTGCACTGTCCATGGGCAGTAATGCCTCCAATGTGGTATAGTATACTGTAGAGCAAGTAAAGTTCAATGTCCGGACGACTTCCGAAATCGCATGCCCCGCTAGCACCAACTATCATCCCGCGCTCAAACGCCGATAATTCCCGTCGGGATGCCATCACCATGGTACACGACGTTTTACTTTACTCATAGAAGTCCCAACTGACCACAATGCAACTGCTTCTCGCCGTTCGCCCTGTTTGTCGCGATGTTACAGCGCCAAGCAGTTCCCTCGCGCTATCCCATGAGTTTTGACACTTCAGTGTATTTGTAAGTTTCATGAATGATAGAAGAAAAACAAGCCTAAATTTAGCTAAACCAGCTCTTTGAAACGATATTTATATAATCCTAAAAATCAGAACCCTAGATATCATAGTTGAGATGTGTGCCAACTCGATCGATTGGTTAGTCTTTTAAGACTCCGTTCTACCAGATATTTTATATGGTAATTTCAGTTTTAGCGTATAGAGTTCAGTTATCAAGAGAAGGGAACTTGGAAACACTGGGGGGATTATTACATTAGTAGGGGAAATTTTACCCTACTCGCGAGCAGCCTCGTATACTGTTAAGTGACTCGATGATTACAGCCTCGTAGTCTAGTGGATACAGCTGGAGACACAGAGGTTCCAGTCCTGTTGATGGCGCTTTTCCAAGGTTTCGCTTGGTTTCAGGGCGAATACTGGTATGGTATCTAGATCCTGACCACTATCTTCCCTTTTCCTGCCCCCCGAAGGAGTGTTCGCTAGGGGATGTAATCGTTACAACATGTGACAGGATTAGACAACAGCTGCCTGGCTGGATCAATAAGTATAAATTAAAACAAAACGTTTCTTTATTTGCATTAATAATTATTTAACCTCCCCACCACCATCATCACGAATGTTTTCTTCACTTCGCTGGCTATGCGTATGTACGCAAGTATAAAAATGTGTTTATGTATATAGAGATGCAGACTAATTGCGTATTATAGCAATGGTAATTGAACACTCAGAATGAAACAATTATAACTTTCAGTTCTTTGGCTCCAAGAGTCCAAGCATTTAGACAAGTGGAACTATTTTCTGAAGATTAATGAACGCGCAGTGCACTGAGAAAGCGAAGTCTGTCTTACAGTAAAGCAGTGTACTTTAAAAGTGCATCTCTCTCTCTCTATCTCTCTCTCTCTCTCTCTGTGTATGTGTGTGTGTGTAGAATTTGTTTTCTGAACAAAAATTTCTTTTTAACTCTTCCTTATCGCATTGCACTATATTGAAGCTACAGAAAGATCATACTTACGGGTGGGCCATTGAACTTTGCTTCCTTAAACGTATGTCTTTAAGTGGAAGTGGAAATGATTAGAAGAGAGATTTGCTTTGTTTTTCGAAAGTTAAACATCATATAGGGTGCAGCAAGATTTCTTTCATATCTTATTACCAGTTATAAGCCAAAACTTCTTTTTGGCAGAACCCATTTTTTTTTCTTTAAATACCACTTAGCCTGTCTGTAACGCAGGTCGACCAAAGCAGATAGAAACTGACTTCAGATTTGTTTCAGAGAACCTGATTCATGATACCATTATACTCATGCCTTATGCTATTTTTGCACTAAATACACTCAGTGCGTATACACTCAGTAGCGACTAAACAAGTGCAGAACAGGAGAACACCGACTTTCATATTTGGGTTTATTGACCTCGATATATCTTGCCACCTTCAATCTGATGAGGTATCCTTTGAGGAATTTTTGCACTTTCTTTCGGAGGGTGTTCCGTTGTTTTAGAGGAAGGGTGTTCGCAGTCTGCATGTTTATGATGTTTACAAATAAATTGGAATTTCAATGAGGTGGCTGAATCCTCACAAGGACGCACCCTCTGAATACGCCACTGAGAAGGGGGACGCAAGAATAGATAGCCTTTCTTACTGAATTCTTATCTACAAAAGAGAGTCAACAGATGCTTCCATAACGGTGGATGAGATGGTTTCTCTGCAGAAATTAAAACATCAATGAAGTTGATGTTGGATGACCTTGAAATTTCCTGGTTGTGACTTCCTTCATAATACCTACATCACTACCTTGTCTAGTGCTATTAGCTTCGCAGCTACGAGCCTCTGAAGTTGATTCTCCGACGCTTTCAGCACCTTCTATATCCCAGCAAACCAAGCATTTGACGGCTTATGTTCACTGGACCCATTCGTCGTATTTTATGGGTACGCTGCTCCGAAAATATGCCACGCATTTCTGAATGAATATTCTCTTAACTATCCTGCTGCTCATTATTTTGTACTTTCTAGAGCATCCCCCCCCCCTTTTGTTTACTTTATGATCCTTTGATTTCTTCACCTAATTTGATTTTATTTAAGGCCTTTGGCTTAGGCCACCATCCTAATAGAACAAATTCTTTACTTACAGACTGAGCGCCAGTAGCATAATGGTTAGAGCGTTGGCATAGCAATCGAAAGATGCTGGAAACGATTCCAGCACTCGCCCTGTCTGACTTAGGGCTAATTTTCATGAAAGCTTGCGTTGCTTGCGATTTGGGTAAATAGCCAATTCAAACACGTGGTGTTTTGTGATGTGGTTTTATTACGTGGTGTAATACGTCTTTCAATTGGCTATTCAGTCAAATCGCAAGCAATGCAAGCGTGTTTCAAAATCAGCCCTTAGGTTTTTCCTGTCATACCAGGCAAATGCTTGGATGGAACCTTATTAACTAGGCCCTGGTCGACTAGCTTCCAAATCTCACCTCCCCGACCTTGAGCCTTAGATACCAAATTCAAATTCAAAATCAAACTCAAACAAGTTCTTTATTAAAAACTGAACATATATTTCATACATGGAAATGTAAAGGTCTTAAAAACAGGTTATTTTCATCTCAAACAAAAAGTAGCATATCATTAGGAATCTGACGTGTTTCTAGGCTCAAACAAAGCATCACAGAATTTGGGTATAACTAATGTAATGATGTCTTCAGAATTATCTTTCACTCCTCCCAACCCGCAGTTAGCACGCTAAAACAGATTCCAAAATCACTATTTTTAAAACAAACAACACATTTTTCTTTCCTGAACGGAATCTCTCTTTAAAAGCTCGATAGAGATTTATCTGCCACCACAGAAACATCACTAACAAGTTATCCGAAGAATCTGCTCCTCTGATAGCGTTTTTTAAAATCCTTTTTTTTTTTTTCCTTTGTTGGTCTTCCACAAACTTTACCGTATCTTCTGCCAAAGAACGTAAGTCAAAAAACAACATAAAAAAACTGAACGTTCTGGCAACTGTGAGGAGAATGAGTTTTCGTTGGGGGCTCGTTATTCACCGAGCGTTAACGACATTCCACGAATTGTTCTTGAAGTTGCAGTAAGTGAAACAAAAGGCTTACTAGGTTACACCTGATTTATTGCCCAATGTTCATCCTCTGGTCTCAGCTTATTTTTTTATTTTTATTTTTTAGGTTGGCGGTATGCGTTAGTGTCTTGTTTTTCCCTTTTCTTACCACAAAACCAACGCAGGGATCCTTTTTTTTTTGGTTTTATTTCCTCAAAATGGGCGGCACTACCGGGTGTCGATTTTTGACTTACGGCGCTGAACTTCTTGTTCATATACACGATATGAAAATTCTCTTGAAATTATATTACAAGAGAGAGTAGAGGATGGGTTCTAAGCTTAAGGCGACTCTTTCCAGGAACTTAATATGAACCTCTAACGGTAGATGGCAATGTAATCTCACATTTACTATGTACGAAACAGAAACCTCAGTTGAAAACGTAGTTAGCGGTATTTGTTTGTTTATAGTATTGAAACAGGAATTTAATGTAACTCCTTTGGTCTGAAATATTGCAAGAAAATGATTGTAAGTGAATACTTTTAAATTAGAACTATACCAGCTCATAGATTTGAAACGCCGTAATCCTAGTTAACATATTATTTCAGATTTTACATGATATTATGTTCAGATAATTATTGTTCCAATAAGTTGTGAATCATAATTGTGGCACGGTTTAATAATAACGAATCGTTATGTAATTTGTCGACAACTGAAGCTTATGCGCGAACAATCACGAGTACATTTTTATATATAACAGGAAAAAATATGAGGCATAAAATATTAATATTTAGCACGAAGACATGTTAGACTAAAGTCCGCTTTTGTGCAAAGTATAAATATTTTATGCCTAATATTTTTCCTGTTATATAAACATGTACTCTTATTTTTTTTTTTTATTCGAAAATGTCACTTAGACGTTTGTTCGCGCATAAGCTTCAATTTGTGAGAATGTAGTACGTAAGATACTTGATTAGTTGTTTTGGGGTCAAAAAGATCCGTCCTTCGAAAAGATCCGAATTACGAAACTTCGAATAGACCAATTGCTAGGAGAAGATGCACTCGAAAATTTTAAGTTGTCAGCTTCATTGTTGAAAGACCATTGTTGACAGAATTTATAGAAATCAATGGAAAGCGTAAGTTTGAACTAAGTTCCGTTCTATTTTGTTATTCTGGTTTATGAGATCAGTACTGAAATGTGTTGACCATGTGAGCAGTATGCCAGTTAACATGGGGGGGGGGGGGTATCTTATCAATAACATTTCATACCCCCTGTAAGAAATTCCTTAATTTGCATCGTTGAGAGATTATACATTGTTGAGAGATTTACATTGTTGGTAGAAGGTGCAGAATTCAGATGTTTATGATAAATGTAGGTTTGATCACGGACATCTTTCAGTGTATGGCAAACACTTGGTCAATATCTAAGGAAAGGCATTATGAAATATTTATACTTACAATCATGCTTTGTCCAGAGAGCCCCATTGTTGACAGAAACTCAAATTGAGATCACTGAACGCGTATCTGAAGTCAGTTTTTCCTCTGTCTACTTTCGTTTAGAGGCTAGCAATTGTGTAATACAGGCTGAGTATATATTGTGCAAATTATTAGAGAAGGTTGTATTACCAGATTACAGACGAACAAAATCAAATTAAAAGACATCGCAAATGGAAGGGGGGGGGTATTAGGGACTCTGCCAGGACTTGCAGTTTGGCGGGTGTCAAGCCAAGATTGCGGGCTTAGGCATGGTTTAAATAGAATTTTGCAGCTTTTATTGATTTTTAACAGTAAAATGTTTAAAAGTTAGATATGAGTGTTCGAAAATTTGGGGGGAATGACACCCCGCATTTGTAGGGGAAGAGGGCGGGGGTATAGCAGACTTCCCGGAATCCACAATGCTTGTTTGTTCGCAAACATACCTCTTTTCACCCTTGTTCGTTTTTCTTTTAAATATTAAAAAAATAAACATTGTACGCAAAAAAAAGACGCAGAACCAGATCTATTTTGAAACACCTACCATTTCGGCAATATATTGTGTAATATTTAAAGAACATTCAGTCCCCGTGGTTTAGTGTTTACGGTCAGTACCAGGGAGGAGAGAAACAAGTTCAAGTCATAATGGGTACCATCCTGACTAAAGTTTTCCACGATTTTCCTTAATTTCACCGGGTGAATATTGTAATGGTACCTTAACTAGGTCCTTCTCGCTACTTCCGTCCATCGAGAAAGGACTCATGCTTCAAACACGCGCTAGACGTAACCCACAGTTTATTTAGTCCTTAGAAAACAAATTAAATAATGAAGAACACTGTGTTTGTTCATTCCTGGAAGATCACCAAACCTCAACCTGAAACGACAAGATTGGGAACTTTCAGGTTGTATTAACCACTCAAAGAAGTCCTATTCGTATAAAAACAATTACGTCTGACAAAAGAACGTGCAGTTCCCTAGAGATGCTTTCTTCTACAAAATTTAATTAAAATAATTCTTGCCACCAGAGTGTCATGATTAATTTCCTAAATTGGCCAAGAAAAGAAAGAAAGAGAGAGAGAGAGAGAGAGCGAATTGGCGCTGCAGCAAATAATCTGTCATGATCTTTCATCACTGTCGACTCATTTCAGTTATACGAACAACGACTCTCCCCCTTCTCCTCCGGTTGCCCGCCCAACCCACTGCTGCTCTTCTGCAGAGTTCTCTCTGCTTACGTCATTTACATCAGTTTCTAGAGAAAGACTTATTTCTCTTATTGCGACACTGGCGCCATAGATGGTAGAACGTTCATCTTCTGACTTCAGTAGAAAACACATAAGAATTCGTCGTTTTTATACATCCACTAGATGATAAACCCACCCGTTGACGCGGGCAAATGAAATGAAATGCATATTTTAGCCATGTCCACTCGGTAACAGTTGGTCAATGTTATAGGACAGTATTGACGCTTACCAAAGCACTATTTCGTAATCTGGTGACATTGACTGACCAGATCAAAATCACGTCATAAGGACGGGACCTATAGTTCCGAACTACTTCTGTCCTTATCGGGCATCGAACCTGAGACTCCATGATTACAAGGCAGCATGCGCTTAATTCACCGACGAACAACACCAAAGAACACATGCAGTGACGTATTTAGAGGGATGGGCCGCACCCCCCCCCCAAAGTCAGTTACAGTAAAAATAGTATAATTTTAGGCGTATTTATCTGTATTTAATATACATTTCGTGCCCAGATAACAAATTAGACCTCCCCCGAAAGCCCATGGACCCCTCCCAAAATCAAATTCTGGATACGTGCCTGAACACAGGTATTATTTGGGTCGTAGTGGAGTTCCTTGGAGTCGAAATTCGGTCGGATCATTCCACATTGGGTTTGAAGCACTAAACTTTGTACAGTAAATCTCCACTACTCGTACGTTGGTCTGGTAGGAACGTGCCCAAACTACCCATCCGCCATCTTGAAATACGACACCATATTGAATATTTCAGACAGATTATAGGTCTACTAGAAATGTTACTTAACGTTAAGAATCCCTAGGATTCGCGGGAGATCCCGAACCCACAAGATAATTTTATATTATAGTTGTTGTTTGAGCTATTTGTCCATTAAAATGACTTTTAACAATTTACGGTACAAAGATCAAAGAAATATGCCACAACTCATTTAAGCTTTTTGTTATAGTGAATCCGAGGAAGCCTTCCCCGCCCCCTATGGAAATACCTGCGTCTTTAGCTTTTAAATAATCATAATATTGCTTTAACTTACCTCTCAGACTAGCGAAATAATATCTTATCGAAAGTAATCTTATCACCAACGATTCGTGATTTAAAACAAGTATTTATCTGGTTATACTGATGAACCTGGCAACGGTTTTGTCGTAGTATGGGAGCTTAAGGTAGGAGCTGTGTCTATTTTGACGTCCGTCTCGAGAGAGTAAGTAAATAAGACCTGATTTTCATGCACACCCTCGCTGCGTGTTTTGCTTACGATTTCTATGAGTAGCCAATAGAAATACTTAAACACATCTTTTAATTGGCTACTCAGACAAATCACAAGCGAAACACGTGACTAGCACGTGCATGAAAAGCCTACTTGACTCGAAAATTAACGTCATCACAGGGAGTGAGTAAATAAGAAAATAAGTAAACATAGTAGGTGTACTATTTTGTCAACGACGTATATGATTACAAGGAATTTTATTGTGTTAATTATTATGTTTGGTATTTCCACCACTGACAAGGATAAAATTTAACCTGACCAATAACCGTTCACTCACGCTCTCTCGGCATTAAATGACCGTGCAACATATAAAATGTTGAAAGCGCAAAAAAAAAGATAATTTATTCATACGTAGTAACAAGAAAAAAGTAATGTTCTTGTGAAAAAATACCCAGGGCGAGAATCAAATTCCGAACTTTCAGCCTGTTATTCGACACTACCGTCTAAGCCACAGGGGGGGCTGCACACAAATGCTTTCGAGAGGCTATTTGAAGGATACTCCCTGTTCAATATTGAACACGTGTCGTTATTTCCTAGGATATTTACTATCCCGAGACTGCTGCTAAATATTATATATGTGATGCAAAAACTACAGTAGTTGCGAGTAAGGTTAGCTTTTCATGCAACCGTGCGTTGCTTCCGATTTAGGTGAGTAGCCAATTGAAACACGTGTTTAACTACGAGTTTTTATTGGCTACTCATAAAAATCGCAAGTAAAGCACGTGACGAACGCTTGCAAGAAAAGCTAACCTAAAGAACATTTCTAAACGGAACGAAATAAACGATCGAAGCGAGCAGGTCTACATTCAATTGTGCACGAATTACCAATGCTGCGTGGTAGGTATGATTCTTCTAATATTTATAAGATAAAATGGCTTCCAAAATCAAGTTGTAGATTTGTACTTAGATCATGAAGGTACTTTGTTGAAAATACACTTTTAATTTAACTGAATGTTACGGTAAGAAGAATGCGTCAACATCGTACAGGATTGGTAATTCGTTCACAATCGAATGGACCCGTTTCGATTGTCTCCTTCGTTTCCAGATCCCCATAAAACTTTACAGACTTACTTGGCGTTTCATTTTAATTCATGGTTGTTTGGAAGATCTACTTTCCTCGTATTTATGCAATAGAGAACAGAGAGTTATCATATCTGGTGCAAACTCAAGCTGGCTTCCGGTTCATTATGGTGTTCCGATCAGGGCAGTTCCGTAAGTTCTTTATGCTTTACTCTGTATATGGATGACATTTGTGACTGCCTTATTGATAACAACAACATTCTTCTTTGTGCCGAAGACTAACATTTTCACACCATATCATCTCCCATAGACGTAATTACTCTGCAAAATAACACGCCTGGAAAACTGGTGTACTGTTTGGCAACTTAATCTCCACCCCTGAAAATTTGCAGCTATTAAGTTTCCTTTAAATCCAGATACCATCATATCATCCTATCAAGTATGCAAACAGATCATACCCTGGGTTCAACATTATCAAGATCTTGGCTTTGTGTTAGACAAAACAGTAAATTAACCTTCCTTAATCACATTGACTATATCATTTCTAAGCCCTAGGTGTGATACACGAGTAAGTTCACCGATATCACCAACATACTTGCACTTTGAGCGCATTTTCTAAGCTCTGTTTTGCCGATTTTTGATTATGCCTCTCCTATCTGGTCCATGGCAAATGGCAATAATCTCTTAAGGTTGAATACAATCATGAATTTCTTCATACGTATAGTCAATAATAGATGCCCTTGCTCATCTCACCTATCCAAAGCTGATATTCTTTCTAACCTTCAACTAAATGACCTTCCTACTCGCCGTAAACTTTCTGATCTTCGATTTGTTTATAACATAATGAATGGTAATATCCGCACAAAATATGATCCTCACCCATTGGCTGTGAACAGCGCATGAAGAATTTGGAGGTAGCGTTCCACATATTCTCGACCTACGCCACGAAATGAGGTGGGGTGAAATCAGCAAATAAAATAGAAAAATAAAAAAAGGGAACTACAACACAAATTATTCTTCATCTGCGTTTATTTCAAAGGAAAGGCGAACTGTTTTGTTTTTTTCTCGCTAATTTGTGTGAGAAAAGTTTTGCTGTAACGAAACACAGATGCAACAAAATACGCCCCTTTATTAGGCTAAAATATAGGGCAAACAAATCCCACACATAGTGAGTGAGAGCGAGCGAGAGAGAGAGAGATAAAAAGAGAGAGACAAAGTAGAGAAACTTCGTGTCGTGATGTAGTGGTGCGTGCGGCGGCCAGTGTCCCCCTGGTGCGATAAATTCATTTTCCACGTGCTCCACTCTGATTACAAAGTCGCTGGATTCTGACGTAAAAATGACTCTCGAAGGAGAAAAAGGTGTGGTCCCTATGTTGTCATGAGAGCTCAGTAGATACCTACCTAGGCTTTGTCCGGACAAGATGAACGAAATAGATTTTTTATTTTTTTTTCTCTCTACCTGTTGTCTGTGTTTTGGATGAACTTGGGAAGAGAGAGCAGGAAAGAACAAAATGCGGAAGCGACGAGAGTATTACCATTATTAATGTTCTGTTCGAAAGTGGCAGGTCCTCCAAGGGGAGCTAAGCCATCTCCATTCATCCCGATCTGGCACTTTTCCTTTTTTATCTAAACATTCTTTCTTAACATTTGGAAGGAGTTCGATTCGTCTCCTTCCTCTCTTTTACTCAATCATACCTTCAATTGCATCCATGGGCAGATTTATTGGGGGACATTGCTCCCCAGTCTTTTCAGAATGACTGAGAGCCCCGAAATAGCTTTCACCCTTAAAGTAATTGCCCCTTCAGGGTCTCTCTCCTAAATCCTGAAATAACTGGGGGAAGGGGCAATGTCCCCATGCCCTCAATAAATCCGCCCACGACTGCATCCCGTAGTAAACAATCTCTGCACAATCAATGTCCTAACCAGTTTCATTTTTCCATTCATCTTCATGTCGACATTTCAAAAGCTTCCAATTTTCTTTCTTTACATCGTAGAGTCCACATTTCAGCTCCATACAATACAATACTCCACACAAAACATTTAAGGTTAATATAACGCAAAGATCTTCAACAAAAGATGGCAGCACTATCTCCGTATATGTCTAATGTATTTTTTTTTTTATCGTTGCACGAAATTTCAACGCTGCTCCTACAAATTCAAGCCGCGAGAGTTCTAACTTTCAGGAAAGAAAGTTCATAACCAATTGAGTAGCCCAGTTACAAACACGGTTGTTCCACTTTACAAAAATTTCCAGGAGCGTTCAAAAACCGTTTTCTATAGATAAAAAGCATTAATATTTTTTTTATCTGGATACCAATATGTAATTAAAATTCAATGTGTAACAGATGCGATACATTATATTAAAAGTTTATTAGTTATTTACAACACAAAACTGGACGTGGCTGGGATTGTAACCCATGTGTGGACGTGGCCGTCTTTGTAACAAAAACTGCAGACATGAAACTATGAACGTGATTCCTTGAGTTTGATTTTTAAAAAATAATGTACTTAATACAACGTAAAACACATTTTAATTAGAAGCTTTCTGTGTTAAATTTTTTTAGTACATTTTTTACTTTCCTATAGAAAAATCGTTAATTGATAATTTCCGGAACTTCATCCTACTCATCGTCATTGTTGGTTGCACACTCACACAGATCCTCTTCTTCGTTTTCTTGTGATTCAGCGTGATTAGCTGAATACTGCGCTATGATTGGCTACACTGGACCTGGCCGTGTTTGAAACTAAGCGCTTGTGGAGCTGGCCGTTTTTCTGTAAAGAAGTCACGTATTTATATGAAGGGTACACGGGAAGAACGATCAAGGTCCATTTTTGAATGTTGTGAGAAAGAAAAAACGCATTTTAAAGCGTAAACACTTGAATTTAAAGTTATTTTTGTTTTGGGCATCTTTGTTTGAGGTCGAAGACATCCCTAGAGCAAAAATATAACTTTAAATTCGAGTGTTTACACTTTAAAATTTGTTTTTTCTCACAACTTTCAAAAATGGACCTTGATCGTTCTTCCCGTGAACCCTTGAAATGCATTTTTAACACGTCTCTGGCCGTTTTTGTAACGAAAGAAATTTAGTATTGCATAGAGGGTGAAACCACCTGACGGAAACAATATCTAACTCATTTTGTGACAAAAAATGGACCTGGCCGTGTTTCTAACTGGGCTACAGAATTCAAGAGTTCTATCCGTGCCGATTTGTATTTTCTTTCTTGTTCATTGTTGAAAGAGCTTCATTGTTATAGGTTTGGATATTTATAACAACAATGAAGCGATTTCAATAATGAACAAGTGAGAAAATAAAAATCGGCACGGATAGAGCTCTTGAATTAGTTATGAACTTTCTTCCCTCAAAGTTTGAACTCTCTCGGCTTGAATTTGTAGGAGCAGCATTTAAATTTGGTGCAACGATAAAAAATACACTAGACGTATATGGGAAAGTGCTGCCATCTTTTGCTGAAGATCGTTGCTTTATATGAACCTTAAAGTCTAGAAGGATTTCCTACCGCATTAAAAGGTTGACACCTCCCGAAAGGAGGGAACGGGAGTGTCGGATCAATCAATTAGTAGGCCATGATTGTCAGATATATCTCTACACGCTGAGCAACCCACACTGCAATGCAGTTTGCCGGGTTGACTACCTTCAAGTGGGCAAATATGAAAATCCTTCCTTTCAATTCATTAGCTACGGCTATCCTAACTTTTCGGTTCGACACCCCGCAGAGGTGGGGTGTACCTGGGGTGAAACACCTGTGGACTCTGCACCAAACAGGCGGGAAAATGAGTGAGTATTCACATATTCTTATACGTGGAGGTCTAATACAGCTAGTAATCCTAGCAACGAAACGGAAAAAAACGACTTAACCCGAGTTAAATCGTTCTTCTAGCGAGTAATACCTTTTCTACTTTCTTCTTCCCCATTTTGATATTTGGTATGCTTCCATGTTTCCATTACCATCCCTTTTGTACAGCAGGTGATGATAATTTCACATATGTCACTATGAAGTTTCTTGTACCATATTGGTAACCTATTACGTCCTTATACCGTTATAGCATGGTACAATTCACATGGTACAGTTTTGTGCTACAAGTCTATATTCTTTAAAAGATGATCAGTTGATCACTTTATTTTTCTTACCTACGATCTACACGTTGTTTGGTAATTTAGGGAAAAAACAAAATCTTTGGCGGTAATGGGGATAGAACAAGGCTGGTCACCGTGATATCCTTTTGCTTTTACCAACTGCATTACGAGGAACACATTGAAATCGCCACTTTCCTCCCTATATAATGAGGAAGATGAATGTAAAGATGAGTGAGGAGGAGTTTATCGTGATATATTGTGCACTTAATGTACACTCCGGTGCACAGAAATGGCGCGATGGGTTCACTTTCCGAAGTATGACAAGTATTACAGTGTGATGACAATACCGAACAAATAAAATTAACTTGTCGTACGAGGCTGTACTTGGCACATTAATTTGATCAGTGTTGCTATATCATGCAAATTTTTGGTCGTAGAAAATGTGACTATATTGGTCAATTTATGTGAATTTGAATTTTATTTATGGCTTTCAGGCATCTAAGGCTCAGGCCGGGATAGGGGAGGGTAAAGGATTCGGGAAAGTGTCGACCAAATTTCTTTCAAAAAGAATAGAACTGATCAAAATTTGACTTTGTGTATGAGAAGTGCACCTTTATTTTTTACAGTGAGAACCAGCGGATCATGTAGCGTATATTTTTTTGTCTTGGAACAAATAATTGAGATCAGGGATTCTTCCAGGATTTTTCAGTTTTGGGGTGTAAAGCCAAAATTCGGTGGTCGTGTTTAAAAGCGCTCAGAGTTTGCAGGGTTTCTATGGAAGATTTTTATCCGTATTTTCAAGTTGGTGGTGGTGGGGGATTCGAGAATTTGGGTATGACATCCCCCCATTGTGGGGTCTGGCAGAATCTCTGAAATGTTGCACAGTATTTACCTAGAAACTAAATAAAATAATAAGGTTCTCTTTACACTGCAGTGTCTCATCTGCTAGTAACTTTGGGAGTAATGGCTATACAGTAAAAACTCGTTGTCTTTTTTTTTTCAGAAAGAAGGGAAAGAGTAACGCCTCGTCCCTTGACATTGTAAATTGATAGCATATAGTCAAATGGAAAGGGAATTAGCCAACGAAGACCGGATAGAAAAAAAATGGAAGAACCTGATGCAAATAAGGAAATCGAAGCAATGGAATGAAAGAGGACTGAAGTTACCGTAAAGGACCTGCCATATTCAGCAAAACATTTAGGATGAATCAACTAGTTGTTGTCCTATGTGCTTGAGATATCTATTACACTATCTGTTCAGACTTTCTCGGGTTTCTAGCGCGAATCCTATTAGCAATACAGATACAGGTTTCTATCCAGGAACAACCAGGGTTGTATCCCTTACCCTGTGACTGTTTACTTCGTTCCTAAGCTGTCAAAAAAGTTATATAAATATACTCTGACTAAATGATTTTCAAACTGGTTTCCGCAGATCCAGGGGTGACGAAATAAATTATAGCTATGTAGATTTTTTAAAGCAGTTTCTCACATAACATAAATAACCAAATATTTTTATTTTCACTTCCAACTGGCAACAATACAGTATTGTTACTGACAATGTTTACGCATTTTCCTCCCGGGTTAATTAATCGATCATAGTTGTTTATTTTTCACTATTAATTATTTTCTAATTAAATGATACTCCGTTCTCAGGTATAAAAGTAGATCAGTGCACGTACTACTAAAATTTTTGTTTTCCTTCTGATGTCACGTTCAATTAGTCGAACTTGATTTTTCAATAGGTTTACATTTTCGAAACTTTCAGCTGCGAGTCATCATGTTCAGCTCTGGTACACCTTAGCTTATCGTTTGAATTTAGGCAGTACTCAAGGACAACGTGTGAAGAGCGTTTAGTGAAACTGTAGCAGGAATTCCTTAAATGGAGCAACTAAGCAAAGGAAAAGGACCTGCCAATTTCATAGTAAGCATATTAAAAACGGTCGAATTATTGCTGAACCCAAATTTGATTCTCATTACGTACTTTGATTGGGAACTTCAGGTAGAATCTACACCTGCTTTAGAGGCACCAGATTAAAAACTGCCCAGTCAATAGAGATTACATTAGGGATGGGCACATGGATCAGGTTCCGGATAATGTTGGAACCGGGTACGCGGATCCGGATTCTGGCTACGAGGATCCATATCTTGAAACCGGGTACTCGATTCGAATCTTAAAACTGAGAATCTGGATCTTGGAACTGGGTACCTGGTTCCCTCAGAACCAATTTCTCTAGGATCCAGTTCTCGGTTCCTTCAGGATTCAGTTCTTGGTTTCTTCGGAATCCGATTCCGCCCACCCCTAGATTAAATCAAAATCTAAAATCAGTATCTCTCTAAAGTTTTGGCTCAGACAGTATTAAAATGAAGAAATTTAAGCAAATAAATGGGATCTGACAGTTTTAGTGATCAGTGATCAGATTTAAAACAGCCAGACAAATTCGAGATCGCAGAACTAACATTTCAAATCAGTTTCTTTCTGCCTACTGTGGCTCCAGATGGACAAATAGGTGAACTAGAAAAGCCACCCAATTTTGGGGGGAAAAGCGTAGTGACTAAGACAAGAGCATTTGTTTTGAAACATCATGATCACAGAACATTTGAAGTTCACACAGTTCCGGTATTTCATTAGAATGAAATTACCCCGATTGAACTTACCTGACCTTAGATTACCAGCACAACCACACGGATAAGAGTGTTGCATAACCTTCAGTCAATATTGTAAATTTTGGATGAACTTTAGATGCCTCCTCGGATCATTCAAAACAGTGAAGGTTAGGTTGGATTGGGTTATCTTAACTTATATAAGTTAATTTATCTTTAACTGGGCTTAACGCCTCTAGAGCTTCGAAATAATGTACTGAATATGGTGATTCTCGTCCGGGGGAGTACCCAAAGAGCATCCGAAACTTTAAAATAGAATTTAATACCTATTTCCTGTTTCTTTTCCATGTTTAAAAATAATACTGGACAAATGACTATTAAGAATGAGATTTTGAAAATCGATCCTGATAATACTTACGAATTTCTTTCAAATGAACTAAACCTCAGAACAGAAGAAATTAGGTGTGGATGAGATATTTGAAATCCCAGCGTGTGAGTGTGACGTATGCTAGTACGAACATTCAAAGTTAAAATAAACAATTTCAAAACCTCAAGTAGTTCATTTACACATGCCATAAAAATTATGCGTTTGTTTAGTAGTTTTATAAACTATGAAAATACACCGGGATACTAATCACTTCTTAATGGCTCATAGTTCAGTCACAGATATCAAAGAATCGATTTCAAAGGTGAAATGATAAATTGTTGTGCAGGACAAGGTTCTATTATCACATTAAAAACAAGAAGTTTTCGTGTAACGATTTTTTTGCGTGATGCAACAGCACAGAAACGCACAGTAAAGTATTTTAATTTTTCCTTATTTACTTATTCGTGCTTGTTTCGAACCATATTTACTCCAGAGAATGTCTGGGAATACCCTACTTCCTTTAGGGGATCCATTGCACTATTTAGGAGTATGTGTTTTTGAATAGCGTAGGTTTAAAGTCTTTTAGAGTACTATTCTGGCTTAGTTCTACTGTTAGTGGTATGGGAAATATCAAGCTCTAAATTCATTTTCCCACACTTTCAGCAGCCTCTAGCGCCGAGAAAAAGCATTTGTGCACCCTCAATGGTCTGTATTTTTTTTTCATGTCACGAATCTTATGAGGTAGGTTTGTCGGTGTTATTTTTCAACATCCCTTATAATAATGAGTTCTCACAAACTGACTTTCACCAGCACCAATCCAATATCCTAACATTCTTCTCAAACCACTTCCCATTTTAATTGGGGGTCATAGTCTTACAATAGACCTTATAATAGATAGACTTAGCACGCTTCTCCCATTTCTGGCTGCGCTAAAACTAATGGATTTTTGTTCAGAGCACGCGATTTTGAATCCATCCGCTAGGTAGCTCTGTCATAGACCTCGTAGTAGAATATGGCAGAGCTACCTAGCGGATGGATTCAAAATGACGTGCTCTGCATTTTCATAACTAATATAGCCCTCTCCCAGAATTGAGTAAGACTTATATCTCGTCATTTTCGGCAAGCCCTCCATAATAATCTAAACTGAATTATTTCGGAGTGAAATTAAAAGATTGGGCAACCTTCCTACTGGATTAACTTCTCGTAGACTCTCCTATCACATTCTTTATATATACACCCATCGGAAATAATTTAGTTTCCAGGATTATGGCATACCCAGCGTCTCTACTTATACAATATATATATAAGTTAACGAAAGAAAGTGACTGATACATAAATATCAGCCATTTCCAGTTGTCCAGTTCCGGTTTACAGAACATATTTTTTAAAGATTTTTTTTAAATACCCAATACAATTACATATCACTAATTTGTTTTATTTAGTTCATGCATACACATATTGTATGGATAGAGTCGATGGTTCTACATGTACCCTAACCACAGAAATTAACGTACAAACCAGAAGTGGCTAGCTGGAGGAAATTGCCAACTTAGGTTTCAGTCGATATCTTTCGTCAAGCTGATCGACTGATATACTGTAACTATAGATAGAGTTGTTGGATATATCACCCTCCTCATTGATGTACGTAAAAAAACAACAACAACAACAACAACAAACAAACAAATAACGCAGAGTAGATACAGTAAGAGTAAATTTCCTCGGAAGAGTTATTACTATTGAGCACACAAAACTAAAGAAAGAAACAAAGATGCGTATTGAGACTATTGGTAAGGCTTTAGGGTTTTGCTGGCCTTCCAAAATTAACAATTTTGACACACAAGACTTGTTATGACCAATACAAAGGAAGTGTTAAAGCTATACTCTCAGCAGACCTACTTTAGTAGAACTTTATTTTGTATGGACCTGTCTATAGTAACCTTTGACTTCTGCCCGTCACGATTTGGACTATTTACACCTTCGTTAAAATCCACAAACATCGATGCCCCAGGCGGAATTCGAACCCACGACCTTCGAGTCAGGAGACCTACTGTAGAGCCCTCGCAGATCGGTGATCAGTCTCCTAAGGACCCATAGTAGAAATTGTTTTTGGGGCCCACCACCGCGAGGGCCATTTGGTTACCAGTTCGCCCCTGAATATATTAAAAAAAAATGTTCAACAACTCTAATTTTTTACAGTGTACACTTCCTGAGCACTAAACTAAGAAGATATAAGAAAGGATGTCTAAAAAAAGGTATAAAATAAATAAATGATTTTTTATAGTGTATCCTTGTGAGAAGCTGCAACCTGCAACACTGCTCGCACAATATGTAGCTTTTCTCTTTCTCTCTCTTTCTCTCGTCTGGTGGCTGGTTTGGTCTCCGTCGTGAATGAAATGAAAGTCTTGATCCCAGGAGAGAGAGAAAAGGGGGAGGAAAACTGAAGTGGGAGCCGCTGAGATTCGTTTTATTGCCACTAGAGGGAAGCAGGTGACACTCCCAGAGAATCTTCAGCTAACCATTCTATCTCAAACGAAGTGTTTTCAAGCGTCGTCGGGTGCTCTGCTGACTGGTCGTTGCCACCAGCATCTTAATCTCGGGGCATTTTCTAGTTTTACTCGAGATGTATACAATTTTCAAATATCAAGCTTCAAACAATACGTTTAATATAGTTGTGGGAGGAAATTGCATTGAAAATACTTGATTACCAAACCATTTTTTTAATTATTTTTTTTTTAGAAAATAATTTCCTAAATATATATAGTAATAGAATAAGGACACTGATCGTCCCACACAAACCAGTGGTCGCCTATTTTCAAATAAATATCATTAAAACGAGATCTACGTCATATAAAATATGTACTAAGAATTATCTCCAGTTTTCGGACAGTTTTTACTTGATATTTAAGTTTTAGAAGCTATCAATAGTGACGTTATAGACAGTTAAAAAAAATACAAAGTATCTGGCTCTCCTGGGCAGCCCTACAATTTAGGGCAAAAGTATGAAAACTATGTCGCTTTTTAATAGTTTTAAGGCATAAATTGTTTCCTCAGCTCTGCAAATGTTCTGTTTTGACTTTATATAATAAATAATAAGGAATAGTCATACCTAGTAAGTATTTTACTGTAGCCGAAAACTACATCTTGAAGACCACTGACTTCGGGACAATTATAAATCAGTTCTGTGCAAAGAAATTTTGCAAATGCTTGTGTTGATTTATAGTTCATAGCAAACTACATTCGTCTGCATAATACAAATTGAAATATGTGTTTAAAATATTTATAAAGACATGTCATACTGTGGTGAACAAAGTGACGTAACGGAACTTCAAAGAAAGAGACGTAAAAATTATTGTTTATTTAGAAAAAGTAACATATTTACTGCTCATTAATTCTTAACTGATATTAGATAATAATGTAAATATGTAAACTAAATAAAAATTAGATTAAAATCATTTATGCTTTATATTTTATACTATGCTTTACTTTTTTTTAAAAACTATACTTTATTATGCTTGCAAAATTTTTAGTTTCCAAATCCTTCGGCAACTTGAAGCATCTTAAAGGTTAAAAAGAATGTTTTAAGTGTCATTATGCTGTTGTGCATTTGGGTTTTATATCAGTAACACACGTGTTTAGGCAAAATTTCGGTTAACCTGTAAATTGAAACGAAAAATTAATTCTTTATTTTTATGAAGAATTTCATTGCCTTAAAAAACAACCTTCTGAATTTCTTAAATTAATTAATAACATACACGAAAGAAAAGAATCGAACTGAGTAGGAGCAGACTAAAATAACGCCAAAAGATGAAAAAACAAAACAAAAAACATACGTACCAAGAACCTTCTCGCATTTTTCTCTTTTAATGCCTCATTTTCAATTTTAAAATGCCTATTTTAGGTGCCTAAAACTTAATTTACAGAACCTAAAAATCTGAGCTCTACATATTTGTTTACCCGGAAATAGATTACAGACAACACTTAGTGCTTTTCCGGAAGTAGTTGAAAATATGCACACAGCAATGGTGGGTTTAGAATTTTGGTGAGGGGAGAATGGAATACATCCGGGACATATTCGATATTTTCCAGCTAGATGAATTTTTAAAGTATATCATATTTCCCCTCATATTGCCAAGTTCTATAATGAAATATGACACCAGGATCTCTCCAAACCAGGATGATTTATTTATATATAAATTAGATTTGTCCAGAAACAAATCGATTTTCTGAGATAAATTCTTGAAATAATACTAAAAGGAGGGATTTTTCCTTGAGGAGGGGACGCGTGGCTCCTCTCTGGATCCGCCACTGGCACGGTTTGTTATAAATGTTAAGTACAGTGAGTTTGAAATGTATCCTGGCACATATGTTTACTAAACGAATAAAAAATTTCCTTGACATTTTTATTTAAAAGAATACTTAATTTCTATACTGATTCCTTGCAGAATATGGTTTAATTGATAAATTAAATTAATGCGTATCAGAAAGGTGATATTCGTTTCTATTAATACTGGATCGTCATTAATGCCTATTATAAGTACTAGTGGTACTAATAAAGATCCTTGTGGAACACCACTGATTAAAAATATTAAAAAAAAATGGACTATTTTGCTTTAATAGAGAAATTGATCACATAATTAATCACAAATTGTTAGATTACATTAATTTATGCTGCAGATAGGTAAAAATAAAGTGTAACTTGTAAATTAACGATCGTACCACGCACTACCGACCACCTTTTTAAGACTAGAAAAGTGTCAGTTATAAAGAAGCTGTCTTGTAATACAGAGACGTAACTACATTTTATGCCCCCTTTCCCACAAGAGAATGCCCAAGACCGAGGGTCAATTCTGTCCTAAAAGTGTTTGCACACAATCCTGCAGTTACTAATAGCATTTAATTAAAACAAATTGTACTCATTATTGAAGGACGAAACGAACTTTGGTCTGTGAACGTTAAATTTTGTTTACCTGCAATGAATTTTGAATAATTGACGTAAAACGAAAAAGGCGGGAAAACCCACTTCCATTGAGCCTTTATGCAAGTTGACATCCATTACGCAAAAAGTAAACAGTTCTAAAGTTTTAAAAAAGCACACATGAATACCACTATAACTCGGAATAAAAATAGATCTATACATCAACTTTAATCATCCGTTACATAATTTTGTGTATTTCTCGTTTGTTGTTTGTTACAGGTGACATCTTTTATGTAATAAAGAAAATATGAGATGTCCTTCAAATAAGAAATATGACCTATCTCTCTTTTTCAGTTCGATTGGATTTGACATAAAAACAACCGAAGCAAAGGTCTCGTAGCTAAGAAGAGATCCTTATCTCTTTTCTTTTCTCTCCCGCTCTCTCTGTGTTTCAAATGTTTGAAAGTGTGTGTGTGTTTGCTGTTTGTTTGTTTGTTTGCCGAAGCGTCCTCCATATTACGGCACTTGAGGGAGAACTTTTGAGAGTTTCAAAACACCTCTAAAAACCGTGAAAGAATGACACATCTTCATCGTATATATTGACTTTGGGACTTTTACTTCTCTTATCTGCCTTTGAGCCTTGTTTTTTTTCCCTCATACTCTCTCTTGATCGTGCGTGTATAAAGCAAACTTTTCATTTCCTAGCTTCGGTGACCAGACAGCCACACGCACAAAGGAACAGAACGAGTCTCAATATTACTTCATATCGAACTTCAGCGAATAACAAATGGTTTTGTACATGTTAGTGATTTTTTTTAGATAAACAAAAATTCTCTGTGATCTTTCTTTTTTTTGGCGATGAAAAAAAAAAAAGATACGATTAAGTATACACGAATATTTCTGTTAATTCCAGAATATACGGAAACAAGCTTCATTATTCGTTAATACTGTGTTTAGTTCTGTTTTGCAAAGTGAACATAAAGATCTAACCAACGAACTGTATGAAATGATTAACCGAGTTGTCTGACGTCACCTTTCTAGCCTGATGGAGCATCTCAGCCACCATCTTGGAATACACTTTGCGTTGATAAACATGAAAATTTTAGTTTTAGTCGTCTTACGGCTCTGAGGATCGTAGGTTTTAACTACTGTTATCGCTTAGTTATTATTATTATTATTAAATATTTCTGCAGAAACTTTCAAAATATAGGGTTATCACCTCAACGCGATGGGACATTTCATTAGAAACAGAACATTCAATGTAAAAGTAGGTAGAATTGTGTCTACTATTGGATTTATTCAAAAGGGAATTCCACAGGGCTCCATCTTAGGTCCTCTACGCTTTGCCATTTTTATGAATTAACCTCATTATTTAAATACTGTTTAAGTCGCTGTAAACATATTATAACGATGTACACTGTTTGCAATCAATATTATAGAAAAACAGGAGACGGGTTATTAATAATACAAGGTAACCAAAAAAGTTTTTGCTGTTCAAGAGTGGTGATAAACAAAGAGCAATAGCGTGGACGGTACGTACCTTTAGGTTTCGAAGTAAGCTCCATCAGCATCCAACATCCTTTTTGCCAACGTTCCTGCTGCTGCACAATACTCTGGTGATAAAAGTCGGCGGTCTTCGAGGCAAAGAAATCCGTGAGTGCGTTCCGCAGGTCTCTCTCATTGGCGAAGGATCTCACACGGAAGTGGTTGTCGAGGGAATGAAACAGGTGGCAATCTGTTGGCACAAGGTCCGGTGAATATGGTGCATGGCACAGTGTATTCCAGTCAAGTTGCTGAAGAGTCTCCCGGGTCCTCTTTGCCACACGTGGCTTGGCAGTGTCGTGGAGGAACAGCACACCCTTGCGTTTCACCAATGCCTGCTCCTTCTGCCGCAATGCACGGTGCACCCTTTATAACTGCTGTGAGTAGAGTAGAGGTCAGCAGTGATGGTCTGACCAGGTGGAAGGAGCTCGTAATGCACCACTTGGCGACATGTCCACCATACAGAGAGCATAACATTTCGTGAGAGCAGAGGTGGTCTTGAGGTGTGAGGAAGAGGGCCACGTGACGACAACCAATGCCTGATACGCTTGGGACTGTCATAAAGGAGCCACTTTTCGTCACGAGTGGACAAGTGATCAAATATGGATGTGTTCAGATGTCGAGTGAGCAAGGACAAACAGGCTGTCACTCGTTCCTTGTTGGCTGCCGACAATGTGTGGGGTACCCACTTGCTTAATCTGTAAGACTTCCCTATCCCATGCAGGTGCAGTCTGACTGTTTCAGCGGAAACATGGAACCTTTCTGCAAGTTCATCACACGTTAGACCACTGTCCTCCTCGATGGCTGCTTTCAGAGCCTCGTCACCCAACACATGTGGTCGTCCACTGCGAGGTTCATCAGTAAGGCTTACATTCCTCGAACGGAATATCTGGAACCAATGCCTGGTAATACGCTCGCTCACGGCATTCCCACCAAATGCCTGGCATATGTGGCGACTTGATGCGGCAGCTGACAGGTCCACTGTAAAGGCATACAACAAATACACGCGAAAAAGCTGCTTCGATACCTCCATTTCTCTTTTACACTGAACGAACTATGACTGCTGTGTGTGAGCACCGTGGCTGTATTACTGAAGGTCGATGGTCAGACTAACTCCTGATCGCTTGGCAGGTACGTGCGTCATTTTGTTTTCCTCTCTGTGAGCACATGTTTAATGGGACGTCATAAACGGGAAAACATTTTTTGGTTACCTTGTAAAATGAAAATAGGTGTTTGTAAAACAAAAGTTGTTTCATATACAAAGAAAATTAATTATTTGGTTTCTAGATATCAAGTCGAGACAGGAACAAGAAGTACACGTTATAAAAGATTTCAGAATAACATTCGACAAATTTTTGTTCGCAAATCCATTTGTTGAACATTCTGTAGTGTGGAACTTAATTGGTAACCATTATTATATCAAAACGAACAAGTACAAAAGATAATTTATACATTATCTATGTTATAAAACTGAAATGAAACTTTTGGACTCATCCATATGATAAATGTGTAAAAGATCTTAAATTGGATGCTTTACAATATGCACGAACTTTTTAAATAGTGCGATTCTTTTTATTCCTACTTTGGAAACTGAAAA